>CAJPEX010003750.1:0-26533 GCA_905338405.1 Notodromas monacha
ACACAAACACACAATCCATGGGCAACATATAGAATGGGAACTTTCAGTCCCCCAAGCTTAGCAGTAGTGTGGATGCAAAGCACATTGTCCATTTCCTTCTTAAGATGGAACACATACAGCAGGCGTCCACTCTTGAATTCTTCAAATGCTTCCTTGCTAGCACTTGGTGTTACATTGAGGGGGAGTTGTTCCAAGTTGACTTAATTCATGTCCCAATTGTCTTCCAGGTAGAAAATGTTGGCACCTTCACCTTTGAAGAGCTTGATGTACAGTTCCATGCTTTGTGCATGGTGGGCCTCATAGACTTGTTGGTATATTTTCTTTGCCCTTTGTATTCCTTGCTTATGGTATTTTTCCAAAATTCCCAAGTCCTTGATTCTATTGTTGGGCAGGTACTTGAAAATATCCTCAAAACTTCCACAAGTGTGTTTGTTGATGAAACTTCTCAATTTCTTCAATCAAGCATGTTGAGCAGGAGGTACTGCGTATTCTTTCAATTGTTCCAGTTCATTTAGGAATGGCACAATTTCTTCAGCAACAAAGTTGTTGGCATCAATCAAGAAGAGTCTTTGTGCTGGCTTCATTACCTTGAAGTTGCTTGGTTCTTGAATGTCTGATATTGACTTGTCATGTTCATCCCTGCCTGCTTCTGGAAGGAGTTGAAAAGTAAAAGTAAGAATGTGTAAAACGAATAAGTTACAATCATTAGGTTCAAGAAACTAAGTCAGTCTTGGATTTGTAAGGTTAAGAATTGTTTGGGAAATGTTTCAATGATTCATAAACACATTTCAAATACCTTCTCATTGTTATAAAGTAGTTTGAATACAGAATGTTGAGTTTTCAGTTTCACATAATTCACTTTTAGTAACATCTAAACATTACATCATATTATTGTTGTTGAAATTTTTTACCTGATGCTTCTTGATTGGAGTCAGGATTTGAGGGCAGCACATGTTCCTGCACTCTTGGTGGTGAGTTATCAGATGGATTCACAAGGGATTCCTGTGGAGCAATAGGCTGGCTGTCATGTCCTTCAGACGTAACATCAGGAGAAGGGCATTCTGTGAAAAAAATAGACATTTATCATGAGCATAATTGAAGCCCCTCATTGGAAGTATTCTGCTAGTCAGTCCGGGATCCATCCATTTTCCTTTTAATACAATATATTATATTCAAATAGTTCCCAGTGAAGTTTCATTTTTATAATTTACTATCATTTGGTTTGAGAAATTAACTCAGTATCCAAATTGTTACATTATGAATCATGTAGGAAAGGTAATAATGATTCATTAACACATTTGAAATACCATCTCATTGAAATTAGGTACTTCAAATACAGAATGTAAACATATGCTTACCTGAAGAAAAGCTCATGTTGCATTTGGAATGTTGTGTTGTTGGGAGGCTGCAACTTGTTGAAGGTGAAGAATTCTGCCCAATTTCCATATCTTCACTTCTGGAGTGTAAATCTTCTCCTTCATCTTTCAAGATGGGTACTTCCATCAGCCAAGTAATTTCTGTGGTATATCAAGTAATTATATAATTATTAGGTATAAAAAATAAAGTGCTCTTTTCAATCAGTATGAAGAAATTTACAAACTGTAATTTTCCATAACTTTAAGCACAAATGCTTTTAGGTCATTGAATGATGATGGACCCTCTTCACATCCAGCAGCCTGATTTGCTTTGTTTTCAAAGAAGTACTTTTCCACAATTCGATCAGCAGCTTCCATGATTTCATCAAATTTTGCAAGTTTTGTTGGTTCCTGTTGTCGAATGCTCATTTCTTCTTCCAGAATTGCTGCCATGTGTAGTATTTTGCATTCACAAACAAGCAATCCATAACTTTGATAGCGCTAATATCAAAGTGTACATTTTGTTGGAACTTTCACGACAACATTATGTATTTCAAATAATGCCTGTAAAAACAATGGAGGAACACAAGAATATCATTATCAATACACTTTTGTGAATGAATGTCCTGCAGGAAAATACAGGGAAAACACAAGTTCAAATGTACTAAACAGTGCAATGCAATTCTTGACTATCAATGTTCTCACACACTGTGAAGGCATCATTGCATGAAAAACATCACTATTTCACCATTACTATTAAACACTTCTGTACACTTTTCCTTCTGTAAATGTGTATAGTCCTCAAAGATGAAATAAGAACATGTGTGTTTAATAACATATGAATATACACTTCAAACTCTTTGAAGAGAATTTGTTAGACATTTTCAACATTTCAGTAAACCATATGAATTTTTCTTCTTTCTTCAACTCATCTACTATCACTTCTCCTGAAAACATTCTTCATGGAAACCACATCATCCCCACTTAATTCCAGTTTTCTCTTCTCATTCTTCTTGAACTCCTGCACAACTTCCTTGCAGCGGATGTCATCATCAAAAAGAAGAATGCAAACCACTTGAAGGGTCTTATCAGAAATCTCCATGGAATCCTCCAATTCCTCTTGTTCAGATGCCAGCATGTTTGATTCTTCTTCACTTGATGCTTGATTCTTCATCCTTTTGTTGTATTCCTCCATGACAAGTTCCTTGTACTTGTTGCTAACTGAACATGAAGTGTTCTTCCTGAAATGCACACAACATTGAAGGAATGACTATAAATAATAAACGTAATTTGGAAAGCTATCATGCACCACTCACCCAACTCCCAGGAGATCATCAAGTTTGTCTTCCAAGATTTTGATCCGCTTCTGTAGCATGTTCAGCAGCTTCTTCTGTTCATCATCTCCACCTCTAGTTTCACAGTATATTTCTTCTTTAGTTGTTGGTCTGAAATTGTAAAAAACATGAAGAAGAAACTGCTTCAAAATCTTTACAGAAGGCATTTAGCAGAACTTACATCTTGCTCAACTTCAACTGAGTTGATGTTGGAGGTGGGATGCCCTTTTCAACTCAAATCCTGACAAATCCGGTCGATTTGAAGGAAACTTATTCAGGCTTTTGATCAGCCACTCCTTGTACCTTTTTGGGTAGTAGTTCCTCATGAACGGCTCCAATGGGGAATGCACATTGTTCTCCTCAGACCTGCAGAAGAAAAACATGAAAATAATGAAGAGTTTTTAAATTTTAAATCCGTAATTTGTTTGAAAGCATGTACACTCACCCATCACAAGAGCAAAACTTTGCTCAGAGTCCATAGTCAACCCAAAATTTCACAGCATAATTCACTGCAACATTCAGGTTGAGGCCAGTGTTGAAGCCCCCATGAGGTCCTTTTTTAGTGGTGATGATGAACTCATATGGATGTTGGATGGCCACACAAACATTCAGACAGTAGTGATCCATCCACTTTTCATCATACATGTAGATCTTGTGACGTGGGAGGTTGCCGCATTGTGGAAAGTCTTTTCCTGCAGCAATTTTGACAGTCTCTTCATATCTGTCCACATTTGTTGCATCCATGCTGTACCTGCATGAAGTACAAGAAAAACATTGGAATGTAAACATTTGTAATGATTAAATGAGTATTCATGTTTCAATGTACTAACCAAATCTTAGGGTATTTACCCCAATGCAAGTTGATGGATAAGAGATCCGTATCCTCACAATGCATTGAGAATAATGATCCACAAGTCCCAATGTAGCAGAACAATGACAGTTAGTACATTAGAAGAAGTACCAATTCCGTAAACTCTCATTAAAATTGGTTTCCCCTTTTGACAATTCAATATTCATTTAGACATGACGCCAAGATTAATTACCCATTTCATTGATGAATTCTCAAATAGTTGAATGCTGTCTATATGGAAGTCTACCCAGAAACACGTTTCATCAACCATGTCCTTCTTAATTGGGATAGCAATTTTTGAAAGTTCAGCTTGCATTTCTGGACATAATGCACATGCAAATGCATTTGTGAACATGAAACGGTTCAGACCATGAGCAAGACACAATGAGTTGGAGTGTCTATGATGGTCAACAAGACCTGCAAAAGGAACAAGTTCATGTTTGTTAATGTATTTTTCTGTAAGGCATACACAGGAATTTCATGAAATTATCATTCACCTGGGGACATTCCCAAGAGTGCATCCTTAATTCCATGGTGAAGGTACCAATTGCCATTTGTTTCTCTCTTGTCACTGGCAAATTCAGGTATAGGAACAAGTTTAGGCAAAGAGACATCATATATTTTTGGTGGTCCAAACATATCCGTTGGTATCTATAATGCAGATGAGCATAAACAGTAATAGAAATTAATGACACTGCGCTGACTCCCCTAATGAAGTACACATATAACATACAATTGTCTGCAAATACACCAATAATCATGTCATGTATTTATTGTTTCATCATTGTGCAAACATTGATCATTGCACAATGATCTTCCAATTGTCGCGTGATTATCATTTGATTATCCCACAATGATCTTCCAATTGTTGAGCAATCATTGTTTGAGCATTCCACTATGCTGTACTGCTTAACTTTCACAAAACTTAACTGATTACGTATATACATATTGAAGAAGTTTGATAAAAGAATGAAGTGAAGTACTCACTTTCATCATAGTCTCAACTGTTTTACAAACAGTTTGGAAATCACATACAGGATGATATTTACTCAGTACCCACATGAGAGATGAAAATGCAGTCCTGGGTATGCACGTATTGAGAAGTAAGTAATTCTTCAAGTGATTTGACAAAGAGGAAGATTCAATTGCGTAAGAGAGGTTCTTCCGTGATTGCCTTCCATCATTGCCCTCTTGTAATGAACATCCACAATCTTTTTGAAAGTGTCCTTCCTGTATGTCTTGGTCCTTTTCTGTAATGACACATGACTCTTCTTTGTCTGTCATGTCCATGTCTGGTACATTGTCCACTGAAGTTGCCGTTGTGCATGCCTCACTTCTTCGCATTTCAAAATGTAATGCTTCCCTAGCATTTAACAGGGCATGAACTACACTAAGTTCCTTCACCATGAGGTTCCAAAGCTTTAGGTGCTTTAAAACTCCACGAGGAACATTATCATGTAGAGTGATAGCAACAGAGCGAGGCATGCTACCTGTTTCTAAAATGCTCAACACTTTCTTCTGAACGGTTCTTTGCCACCTAGTTGTTAACATTTGACTTACATTTTCACATCCCCCTTTACGAAATACTTTTATTAAACAATTGTAGTCCACAGGGGATAACAAGCCAAAGTCCACCATTTTTTTTCTGAAAATTAATAAAACAGAGAGCATGTATACTATAAACTGCAGTATCCCGTCTTTTTGAATGTTCATTGCGTGGACCATTGTTCATTCATCTCGCCTTCATTGTTTCATCATTTAGCTTCAGATTCACTTTTCATCATTGCGTAATATGTACGCCAACAATCACACACCTCAATGATCACTGGTCTACCAATTGCTTCCTCTGACCTGCAAGTATAAAAGAATGATTGTATGAGTTTCAATGCCCTTCTTAGCAAGTAAATTAAAATGCATACGAGTGGAATTTCTGGTGGAAAACATTTGTACAATGACACATTCATTCTAACATCTAAACCAATTCAATACACGCATTTGCTACAAACAAATTAAATCAGCACAACATTGCGTTTTTGAATTAATTCCCAACATGACAGTTTGTAAATGATAATTGAATGCATTCTTGGCTTTAAAAAAAAAGGCACAACAAAGTATTGCAATGGAAGGCGGGTAACAGAAAACATCCAACCACCAAATTCATGATAAAAACAAAAAGGCAATCCAAACAACACATGTGGTGCGCAGTGAAAAAAGAAAAAAATTAATTGGAATCACTAACAACATCTTCAACTGTCTTTGTACTGGCAACCTTTTCAAAGCAAGCACGGGCATCAAACATATTTCCCCATTTATTTGCACGTTGCTTGTACACATCCTTGTGCCAGGCGTCAAACTTTGTGAATTTGTCATCCAACAAGCCACAGTTCTCCATGTATCGTCCAACAACCATTTTCTTGTGGACTTCAACACCTGTCAAATCATACCGAAACAAGTTTATAACATGCATTTGAGAAATAAGTCAATTTTTGAAATGTAATTAAATGTGTTACTTGTTCTATACTTGTATTCTTCATTTTCCTAACTGGAATTACTGAAATTGATAGAAAAGTTGCAAGTATAAGCAGTACAATAATATTATGAAGTTTGCCCCACCCATTTCTTGAAATCAGACAAGACTTGCTTTCCATCAGCATCAAAGCACTTTTCGTCCTCTGTGGCAATGTCAATTACTTCTTCCAGAGACATGGATGAGTGTTCTTCATTTGTCTCCAAGAATTGTGCTGCTTCATCCTTCATCAAGCTTTTCATAAGTTTGGGAAAGAAAGCTTGAGCTAAAAATGATAATAGAATAGTGTGAATTGAACGTTGCATAAAAACTCCAAAAGTAATTTTTCCTACTCACTATCACGCCAATTATTGTCCTCATTCTTTGAGTTGAGCGGTAGAAACGTAATGTCTCTGCAAAATGAGATGAATTCATTTGCTTCTGATCCACGGGTTGATGCTACCATGGGAGTAGTGTTCAGCGCTGCTGAAGAGTCAGCAGGAAAAATGGCCTGCACAAGAGCATTATAAAAGATTCCCCGGCCATCAGGAACCTATATAAAAACATGCACAAAAGCAGAGATGAACACACAGTAATATATGAAATTAATTAAAATTTTGGCATTTATACCTTCCAGTTCTTCTTCTTGGATCCTTTAATCACATGCACTCTAGACAACATTGTCTGGCAGTATATCCTTATCCTGCTCATCAAGTCCTGAAGGTCATCAATTTGCATGAACAGGCCACAGGTTTTCCCACACATGGCCTCCATTGAACCAAGAAGAACACATTTGACGTTCATTGGTTTATCCTGTAAGTATATGAAGTATGTGTGGTATAATAATATAGGTGAGAATAAATTCATGTTCATTCAATCGTTGCGCAATCATCGAGCAACGTTTGTGCAATGAATGCGCAATTAATGAGCAATGTTTGAGCAATATTTGCGCAACCATCACGTGACGTTTGTTCAATGATCACGCAATCATCAAGCAACGTTTGTGCAACATTAATGTACGTAACTGATGAATCAAAACATACATAGACATATATAATACTGTGTATCACACCTTGCTCAAGTTTATCTTCACCTTCTTTTCACTGGGAAGTTTATCCAGAGATAGCCATCCATTCTTCAAAGTATGGGGAAACACAACTTGCTCTTCAAAAAGAACACCAGGAACCAGAGGTGATGCCACCTTCCAGGATGGGTACGTGTTTGGTACCAACCTTTTTGCCAAAGATCTTGTGAAACCCTCATTGTACAAGAAGTTACAGACTGTGGTGCTCCAGTCATTAGAAGGACCTGTACAGGACAAAAGTATGAGGCGTTTAATGGGATAATGAAGACGATTGAATAATTTAAAACCATAAGGAGTATGATTACAATATGAACCATTATATTATGGTGGCTTACCAGCAGTCAGTTCATACATGCTGCAATTCAGCTTGTACACCCACAACATGAAATTTGTGAATTCCACCACTGCTTCATGTGTATTGTCCAATGTCCACTATGGAGGTTTCCTTACTGGTTTGCATGAAAATTTAAACATAACACAAATTAGTTAGAATTGCCTCAATGAATATATACAATACACATGTAATAGGGTATGCCTCGCCTTTTTCATCTTTCAGGACAAACTTGAAAACCAATCTACCAATGGCATCCAATTTTCCAGTTGGTGCACAGAGGTGTCTTTTACTGAGAACAGTTCTCTGTACAGCCTAATAGAACATAATATAAGGATAAAATTTGCTACAATGTTCACTACATGTTTATGTTCCTCATATATTACCACTTCTTTGAATGCTTTATGCAGAGGAGGCCTTTCATTATCAGGAAGTTTGGAATTTGATCCAAGTGCCATTGGTTTTGATGATTTCAGTTTCCCTGCTGCAACTGTATCCTTAACCTGCATAAAAATTATAAATGTAAATTTCTAAATATTTTGTATCATAAAAACTAGGAATGTATTACCATTCTGTGAGTTATTGCTTCCACCTTTCCTGCAACCTCCAGTAATTGTGGGTCCAAGTTTTGACTTTTTGTTATGAATGTCAACAAAGACACAATTGATGCACAATGAGTGCATGGTGATCCACCTTGTGAAGAGATCCTCAGCACATCCAAGCTCAGATTAAGTATTCCTGCATCATGCCGTTGTTCATTCCTTGTAAAGTCAATCAGACTTGAGTGTTGATGGCATCTGTTGCACTTTTGAGCTGGTACTTCTTGTTCTTCACAAGTTTGGTCAGTGCTACAGTCTGGAATGGATGACAAGAGTGAAGATCATTGAATGAATGTAGGGAAGTACATGGTATAAGATGTGTTCATACATGAACTGATTGTTATTAATGTATGTATAAATGCATTATGTATAAACACCCACATAAGGGAGGTAGTGTACATACATTGTTATGAGAATGAAAGTAATATTTTAGAAAAGTACACACATTTTGCATGTAACAGTAAATAATATTTTACAATACTAATACGTACACTATACGTGTAAACCAAAAGCATTTATCTTCTTCAGTTTTTTTTCTTCTAATTTGGCGTCCTGGGCGTGAGCTTCTTTAGGAATTACTTATTGCACCTTCTTTATCTTCACTTGGAGAATGGCTTTGACGCACGTGGGTGTTGGGGACTCTTCTTTTCTTTCCTTGTTCCTTTTGAACTGTAAAAAAATGAATGGTTTGTGTAATACTCGCATTGTTATCTTAACTCGCTTGATAAAAATATTCTTGTTGGTCGCGTCAATAAATAAGATACTTGATTAAAAAATATAGATGCACAATATATTTCTATTTCTTTGGTATACAGAATCACACTCATATATTCAATACACACAGTCACACAAGCAGAGTCAAGACAATATTAGAGTTGAAGAAGTCTTGCTAAATTATTGCAAGTCTTCCTGAGAATAATCGCGAGAGTCAGGTCCGATTCTCTAGTGGGATTCTTCTGACGAATTCAAGGAGTGACACAAATATATATAGCTTCTAGACTATTGGGCTGATGACATATTTCCAGGATTCTGGGATGCATATCCAGGTTTCGGAACCAGGATGTGTATCTCAAGAACTAGCACAGAAATATTATCCAAATAGGAGAAACCAAATTTTGGTGGAACAGCAATTACCGTTAATAACTGTCAGCAGGAAAGGAACATTAAATGTGAGCCTGAAGGCAAAATGGGTCATGCACATCTGAGTCAGGCAAGTGCAAAAGTCGTCAAACCAAAACAAGGAGAAAATATATTCATGGGAAAGTTTTCTTCCCACGTTCATCTAAGCTTGGAAAAGAAATAAATAAGAGAGAAGAAACTCAAAACCTAATGTCAAGTATTTTGCAGGATAGCAGCATTGTTAAAACAAGAATTACAATCACTTCATATAGCTGGTGAGGTGCATACCTTCAGAAGTTGGATGGTGTTTCTCCTGAGTACAGGAATCCATTTTCTGAATCCCACTTGTACTTGGTTTGCCAAGATCTGGAGGAAATGTTGGCGTATGACAAGTATGCTTCCTTTTCTCTTTTCCTGGAACACAACAAAAAAAGAATATTAAAAATGTTGAACATGACATAGCATTAGTTTGATAATATTCAGTACCTTCAGTACTCTGCGCCAGTTTCCTAGGATTACTTGGCATTCTTGTTGTGGCCATATGCAAGGACGCTTGAGCTTGAGGACAT
Source organism: Notodromas monacha (assembly GCA_905338405.1). NCBI lineage: Eukaryota > Metazoa > Arthropoda > Ostracoda > Podocopida > Cyprididae > Notodromas > Notodromas monacha. The sequence goes on from CAJPEX010003750.1 coordinate 9,748, forward strand.
TCTCAAACTTTGGCACATCCTTGGCTTGGATTGAGTACCTACAATACATTTGTTTGAAAAATTATTAGTTGATGGACTTGACATTATTATACATTGAGCAAGAGAAATAAGATATAACACTTGCCATAATTTCTCATATCCAGCTAGATGAAGATTCAGACATGAGGTCCGTGTCTTCACAGTGTACCGGAAATACACTGTCTTGTGAACCAAGAAAAAAAAGCGGCCGGTTGACTCCGGGCATGAACATCCTGGTTTTGAACAATGTATTCATCATTCCCAGGGCATTTCCAACCAGGGAAGACAGGTCTTACTTGTGCCTTTCTGAAACATTGTACACAGTAATGAGAAAGTTAAATTCAATAAAATGTGGTCAATATTCATGGAACAATACTGCACAATTATGATTAATCAGAATTATGCAGTAATAAAAGTATATATAAGGATACAATGTAAACATTTGTTAACAATTTCAAACAGGGATTGATGTTTGAATACATCAACACATGTTGAAAATTGTTGACAAATGCTTTTGTGCATACATATAGATTAATTACCTGAAAGTTTCATTCACCTGAACATCATCTTTCTCCAAGTCTTGAGCCTTCATACAACAAAGCTCATGTGAGGCCAGCTTCTCATCAGGATCAACATGCAACTTAGTTACATAAAGAACTGGTTGTGTCTTTTCACTGACTTTGAGCTTCCTCAATTTATTCCAGAGGTGCTGTCTTTTTTAAGGCCACAGTCACTTCCAAGTAATTGTGGTAAGGTGTCATCTGGGTTAAATGATGGTAAGGAGGGAGGGTCACAATCCACTTGGATGCCATCTTCTCAAGAGGGTGCATTTGCCCACATGCATTTAACTTCTTGAAATACTCCAAGGCAGACATGTCGTCCCTGCCCTTATTCACCTCCAAATCATTGTGGATTTTGAATCCTCCTCTTTCATCAACTTTTTTCACTGATTGATGAAGAACTGTTTGAACAACTGCAGATGCCAAGGAAGACCAGATGGTGTCATCCTTTGTACACCAAGTGCCTTTTCCCTTTGGGTCTAAGGTGCAAATTAATTCCGATGTGCACCTTAATTTTACCATCCCTGCCTGCCAACCACCTCTCTTTGAGTATATGTCTTTGATAAACTGATCAAAAACATTGAAGTTGCGCAGGGAAAGATCAAAAACAGGACACAGTTTCACTTTGTAAGAATTCATCCTTTTCTCTGTGAATGAAAGAATAAAACATATGTAAACACAAACACTAAAAACATGCCAGGAAAAACACAAGAAAGTATGAAATACATGTTATTTTTAAGTGCATACAAGTGTATATTCATGGAACACATATTCATTATTCACTTCTTCACAAATCAATCCATCCTTGTATATCCAGACTGCAGAGTACAGCATGTCCTTGTCAACCTGAGGACAGAAAGTTAATTTTAGTTCAAGGTAACAAGAGAATGTACTGCAAACATTCACTCATGTTTGAAATAAGTTAATTACGGTGAGAAGATTATAACAAACACATCTCTTCTAAAAAAAATTCCTGGAAAAGAACTTGTTGCATAAAAAACATTCAATGTCAGTCCCTGTGAAACAAGAGAACATACATACATACATACTCATGTTGGTAATAAATTAATTAGAAAGTTAGGTGATTATAACAAACATATCTCTTCAATCTGTTCTATAAGAATTCCTGGAAAAGAACATGTTGGAGAAAAAACATTCAATGTCAAACCCTGTGAAACAAGAGAACATACATACACTCATGTTGGGAAAAAATGTATAATTGTGGAGATTATAAGAAACCCCCTGTATCGTAGGTTAATTTATGAAAAGAAGGAACCAAACATGTGGGACAACAAATACTAAGGTAACACTGCTACCAATGTTATGCAAAAAAACACTGGCGTTGACTATTCCAGGAACATGTAATGGAAAATAGTGTGTTGAAGTATTCATAGCTGTGTTGAAATCAAATAATTAGGTGAATTAGGTGAAAAAATAATTCCATCAATTACAATATGAAATTAAGAAAAAATTATTTCTTCACCTAATTAGCCTAATTATTTCATTTCAACACAGCTATGAAGGATGAATACTTCAACACACTATTTTCCCTTACATGTTCCTGGAATAGCTAACATCAGTGTTTTTTTTGCATAACATTGGTATAACATTGGTAGCAGTGTTACCTTAGTATTTGTTGTTAAATCAGAACATTGGGACAGAACATTGTGCTGACAGTGTTAAGTCAGTGCTGCAACATTGATGCTACTGCTAAGGTATGCACTTTAACAGTACATACATTAGCAGTAACAATGTTGTATCCATGTATTAGTAATGAATAATGTTTCTAACATACAGACAACTTAGAATCTCATTTGGGTGCTTTTTTATGAACATGAGTGTATGTGTATGTTTATCTTCTTCCTTGCTCCACAAAAAATCTCACTCCCATTACAGCAATGATACTGCTAATGTATGCACTGAAGCAAATAATGCCATCAATTACAAGATGATAGTAAGAAAAAAATGTCACTCCGATTACAACAATATGATACTGCTAAGGTATGCACTTGGAAAGTGCATACCTTAGCAGTAGTATAAATGTTGCAGCACTGACTCAACACTGTCAGCACAATGTTCTGTCACAGCAGAAACATCATCTTTTACTTGTGCCTGTGTGTCTTATGTGAAAACCTTCATCAGTTCTACTCCATACCATACCACTTCCACCGAGAAAACTGAAATACAAGTGTTGTTCCTACCAATATACTCTACCGTTTCACTCTGTTGTTCGATTCAACAGACACACACTTACTGGGTTTTTCACTTGTCCAAACACTAAAATGAACAAGTTCCACATTCATTTTGAAATTCACTGAAACAAATTTCCCTGAAATATCATGAAGACATGCGCAAACCTGTGCGCGCACATCTTCAACGGTTTTCCCTTGCTACTGCAAGAACTTGGATGAGGGAGGCATCCATGTTGAATCCGCAGCGCTGTGCGGTGGCGCAGTGCGGATCAAACATCACAGAGCTCCTCATTCCAAATACTGTATCATGCTTGGAAACAGCACATAACACATTACTATTATTGATGCACAATTGATGCATTCATGCACCATATTGCAAATAATACAAACTTAACAATCATTTTATAACAATTTCTTGTTGCAATAGACATTACAGCAATGGAGAGATTCAAAATAATGAATACACATTATATCAATGTGTACCCAGCAAATAATTTACAAGGATTTCCACCCGTCATATGCGGGTAGCAGCCACCCGTTTTGGGAAACGGGTACTGGGTTGAAAAAAAAAATGGGTGATCACCCGCAGAACCACCCGTTTTGGCATACGGGTGGTTCTGCTGAGCACCCGTTTTCCTCAAAGGCCTGCTTAGTTACCGCAAAGGGAGATTCAGCCGTCATATACAGGTGAATCACCCGTTTTTTGAAAAACGGGTGAAAAATAAAGAGCGCACCAATGCACATAGCATCAGTGTGCCTTTTATTTTCTGCCATAACCCACCAGCGCGTGTTTCAGGTTTTATATGGCGTGCCGTGAAAGAAGTAGCGCTCCCTGCAAAATAAAGCAGCGTGCACGTCCTTGAATGTAGCGCACACTGTAAAATGAAGCAGTGTGCGCGTCCTTGAATGTAGCGCTCCCTGCAAAATAAAGCAGCGTGCGCTTCCTTAAATGTAGCGCACACTGTGAAATAAAGCAGCGTGTGAGTCCTTAAATGTAGCGCTCCCTGCAAAATAAAGCAGCGTGTGTGCATCCTTACATGTAGCGCACACTGCAAAAAGAAGCAGCTTGCGCGTCCAGAAAAGTTGCGCATTCTGGTCAAAAATGCAGCGTGTGCTTTTCATTGATTGTCACTTCACCTCCCAAAAAGGTGACCAGTTCAGTAGGTTAGGAGGTTGGCTAGTGTTTCTGATCTCATGGGTTTGAATCCCTTCACGCATGAATTTCTTGAGTAGATACTCCATTTTTTGAATTCCTCTCTTGAAGAACTTGAAACATTTCATTTCCATCTTGTTTCTGTTGGTAGCATGCAGCATTTCAGCATTATCTTGGGGTCTGCAAATTTCAAACAATTCCATGTGAAATCAAATGTTCAAATTGTTAGTAACACTTATTCACACTTACATTTTGGTCTGCAGAAGCTCTGTCAATGTTTGTGCATTAGCCTAATGTTTGTGCATTGCTTAATGCGCAGGACAAGCATGTCCTTCCTTTCTTCCCAAAGCAGTTGAGTTCTCCATTCAGCCATTCCTTGTACTTGTGAGTGAGACATCTTCTCACAAATGGTTCCATGGTGAACTTCACATTCAGGTTATCACTGTAATAACATGTACAATTGTTAACCATTTCATTACTGAAGCACATGTGCACTTCTCAACACTTACTCGCATGTGCAGAAGTTTGCTCGGATACCATAGTCCACCCATAAGGGAATGGCACAGTTGATTGCAACATTCATATTGAAACCAACGTTGAATCCCCCGTGCCACCCTTTTGGAAATGTGATTATGATATCCCAAGCTTCTTGGACAGCCACACTGACGCCAAGTTCATCGGACCTGAACCACTCCTCATTCATGAGGAAGTGCTTATGACAACCAATCTCTTCACAGCATCCCTCGCCAAGTTGCACCTTCAAGTGCTTCTCAAAGTGTGCCACATGTTCAGCAATAAGGCTGTGCCTGAAACACATGAAACAGTAACTCATAAAATTATTCCATTATTACACTATTATTAACTCAGAAGCAACGTAATTTATTAATTCTAATAATGTGTAGGTGAGAGGTAAGCTTTAAATATTTAAATGCGTATGACCAGTCCAAATGATACTTGAAAGTGCATCAGCCCGCTGTCGGTTGAGAGACTTTTACGGTTTGAGTATGTCGGAGGAGAGACTCACCAAGAGACTCATACCATGCAAGTCTCTTGGCCGAGTGACTTTTGATGTTCTCATCTCTCGGTCGCAAGAGGTTGCAAGAAACACTTACGGATGTTGTCTCAAAAATGGCAAGAAACTCAAAAATTACAAGTATAAGTGGTACACACTCCCTGCAATATAATAAAGTTAATGACTTGACACAGGATAAATTGGGATGAATAATGATGAAGGGATGAATGGTGTTTATTAAAACTGTTGATGATGAATACTCACCAAATATTTTTAATGCCCCCAAGGTGTAGGTTAACTGAAAAGAGATTCATGTCTTCCAAATGGAAGGCAAATGTCAAACCTTTCACTCCAAGGAAGTGATATGGTGAGTTAACACCATTCATCCTTGGAGGCTGCTTCAAATTGTTCGCAAGGATGCTCTGATCATTTCCTGGAATCCTTGATAAATCTGCAGAGAAACTTCCCTGCAACATTTTCACAAGTACACAAAGTAGCATGTTAAAGACTTTCATACAATGCCGGGACATAATGAGTACCTTTCATGCTTTTAAAAACATCCACAAAGAAGTGTTGAACACCTTGTAATACATAATGATAGTCCGTAAGTTATGACTTTTTGAAAGTAAGCATGAATGAAATGTTATTAAGAAGCAATATTCACCTCTTCCAGAGTCCCACACATTCCCGCTATGTCAAGTTCTGTTAGATAGGGGATTGCTTCTGTTCATTTTCCAACATCCAATTGTCCTAATGCAGACCAAAACTCATGCCTTGCTTGTAGTGCATGAGAAGAATCATATACAACTACTGCTTGTGCTGTTGGAGCAGGAAGCACAGGTGGATTCACACTGTCTTCACCCGTTGATGGATTCATCAAGCCAAGGTTCCTTGCATGCTTCAAGAAGTCTGCAGGAGTCCGCATCTCTGGACCAGCATCCCGGGATTCATTGTGTATCCCAAAAATTCCTTTGTCGTTGCTTCTTTCAATTTCCTGATGAATTGATGAATTGTCAACGACTGTTGACAGTTGCATTTTACACAGCTTCAACCACAAAGTATTGTCACTTTCACTTGAAGACACCTGGCCAAGTCCATTGGGGTCTAATGCACAGATTGATTCCGCGTTGCATTGTAACTTTATGATGCCACGCCTCCATGCAGCACCACTTGAAAAAAACCCAACGAATATATTTGTTGAAGGAATAAAATTCCCTCACACCTATTTCAAATGTTGGAATGACTTCAAAATGGCTTGATACATGATCATTCCTTTGAAAAGCCTTCTTGGATTCCGTGATTATTATCCCTGCAATTACCAAAGGAAATGCACTATATGAAAATAACTCAGATAAATAATCACGATAAAACACTTCACTTTTGTATGTTCATAACTTGGGCAATCAACAATCAAGTTGCAACATAATTATTCCCGCAGTTTCCTAATTCATCGAATGTTGGCAAATGATGCCGAGTCTCTTGCGCCTGACAGACTCTTAACATTAGAAGTCTCTCGGCTGCTGGTGCTCAGTCTCACGGCCAACAGAATTACTCCCACGGCCGACAGACAGACTCTAACATCATCGGCTGGGAGTCTCTTGGACAAGATACTTGAAAATGGCTGATGTTGTTTTCAAGTTTCTCGAATCAAGTTTCTTGGAACTACACAACACAGTGCTACACAGCTAAACACAACACACAACACAAATACAGGAATTGATGATTTCACTAGCAATATATCAGTCATTCTCTTGGACGAGAGGCTTCATTTAGTGCAGATCCTTCATGGACAAGAAACTGCACAACATGCAGCCTCTCGTCCAAGATACACAGCAAAAAGCATTCCACCAAACTTAAGGAAGCCTATCATCCAAGAGAAATTGCGCAAATTCACAAACATGCATTAAGTATGTCACATATACTAGTATACTTTTCACAATATTAACAACTGGGAAGGTATTCTTTCAGTCCCAAAACTCATGAAACAAACACTTGCACAGATTTAGAGATAAATGTCATACATTTTGAGACATACACATTTAATAAATGCCAGGCATACACATACACACGTATGTACAGATGATGTACAGTCACAAACACACACACACACAACCTTTTTTGGAAAGGAGGATGTGTGAGATGCTTCTATTATTTCAATTGTGGCCGAATGTTCCAGGAATCTGATCTCACACACACACACACACACACACACACACACACACAAACACACACACACGCACACACACACGCACACACACACATACACACACGTACACACATATGTACAACATGTTTATGAAGGGCTCAATGTCATATTTCAAGAACATGACCATTGCACTAGTTCACCAGCATGTACAGGAGTTTTCCCGCGCAAATTCCATGGGAAGCAGCGCACAGACACAGACGGGGGATGCAAACATTCAAAAACCTTGCAGTACACTTCTTTGTGTGTAGATGGGGCTCTTTGTAATCTGTCATTTAACAGTCACAGAAACATTATGATGATTAATTTGAAACATGTCTGTGCATATTTGTAATTGAACTTTTCATATTTAACATGTTTTGACTATTATCTTACATCTAACAAGTAAAAAGATCTTCTCCATTTAGGTGTCACTTGAAAGTTTTCTAACTTCTGTCTTTCATGTGGGCTCAAGTATGAAACCCGTAAGTATCCGAATGGAATGTTTCCAACACTAAATGTCCTTATAATTCATATGCACTATTCTTTTACATCTTCCAAGTACTTCCACCTTGATGTAGGTGTCACTTGAAAGTTTTCTAACTTTTGTCTTTCATGTGAGTTCAAGTATGAAACCCATAAGTATCCAAGTGGAATGTTTTCAATACTAAATGTCCTTATAATTCATATGCACTATTCTTTTACATCTTCCAAGTACTTCCACCTTGATGTAGGTGTCACTTGTCAGTTTTCTAACATTTGTCTTTCATCTGGGTTCAAGTATGAAACCCATAAGTATCCAAGTGCAATATGTTTTCTACACTGAATGTGATTATAATTCATATGCACTATTTCTTTTACATATTTTACACTTATATTCATTTAGGTGCCATTCTTCTATTCATTTTGTCTTTTTATTCAATGTAAGAATAACTTAAGTTATAATTTAAATTACTCATTTACTATATCACCATCAACACATCACTAAATTTTGCAACATAGGTGTAGTAATGAAAATAGTCAATGAAAAGTCAATGGCCGAGTCTGTTGGTCGAGTAAACTGACTTGGTCAATAGAGTCTGTTGACCACCTATATAAAAATTTGGCTGACTACGTCAATAAAGTCAAATGAATAGCCACGCGCCATCTAGCGCAGGTGACATTTACTACATACGCAGTATTTGTATGCAGTCAACAGAGTACGTGCCTCTGTCAATCTCAGTTGACCAACTCTTTTGACCAAGTCAGTTGACTCGGTCGAAAGCGTCAACTGACACGGTCGATTGAGTCCGTAGACCGCCTGCATGAAAGTTTGACATTGTCCATTGTTGAAGGCACCTAATGCAACAGACTTTTATGTGGTGTGCAACAGTCAAAAAATTAACCTTCGTGAGTGCATGTTGAAAAGTCTTTTTATCAATCAACAATTCAATTATCATTCTTTTACATCTTCTATGTAATACATTCATCAGATACATACATCATAATAAATCAGATATTGAGAAAACACCATGAACAGCACCTCAATATTAAAGACAGGGTCACACATTCTCCATTATGAAGAAGGTTGTGAGCGTTGCTGGTGTTATACATTTATATTTACAAAAAGTGGATAGCTCAGTGGGTTAGGATATGTGCTAGAGTCTTTCTGATCTTCTGGGTTTGAATCCCTTGTATCCCATGGATCCTGGGATCTTCCGGGGTCGTGGCCTAGAGAGCTTCCTGGTAAATTACAGCAAGCAAGTATTGTTCATTTGTATGGCACTGTAGCATTTGAATCTGGTACCGTATGCAAATGAACGCTACCTGGCTTGCTATTATTCACCAGGAAACTCTAAAGACCCAAACCCCGATAGAACCCAGAATCCATGGAATACAAGTGATTTGAACCCAGAATATCAGAAGGACTAGCCCATCTTGTAACCCAATGAGCTACCCGCCTTCTACAGTGAAAGAATAACCAAAACAGGAACTCAACTAGAAGGCAGGGAACAGAAATTTGGAGTAAAAAGTTAGGCGTGCAAGCTTTGGTTACTAAATTCTTGAGAAGCGCGACAAATAGCAACAAGAAGGGATACAAGGCTCCCTGAATATAAGAAATACAAAAAAGCCGCCAAAATGGAGGATGACAACCTCCAGGGAGGGGTGCATGACGAGGGTATATACGCAGGACACATGTAAACAAAGTAATTTGAGGCGCCAACAGCTGCTAGCTGTGGAGTCAGTTGACTTGGTCAATAGAGTTTACTATAACAATCAACCAAGTGTGTCAAAGTTTCATCATGTAGTCAACTTGACAGACTCTGTCAACCAAGTCAGTTGACTCTTTTGACCAAGTCACTTCACTTGAAGTGAGTAAACTGAGTGTGCTGGCGCGCGTACTCTTGCCCTGCCCATCAGCAGCATGCTGCTGTTTTTTTACAATAAAATTTGACAATGAAGAAGGTATCCCACTTATTTGCAAAATAGCACTCTGATTAAAAATGAAGCATGCGCTTATCATTCATTCTTCCATTATGCTCAAAAGGTGATTAGCTCAGTTGCTCAGGAGATTGGCTAGGGTTTCTGATTTTCTGGGTTTGAATCCCATCATGTGTTTAGGTTTATTGTGGTGTTTGTGGCCATTAAGGGTTACCTGGTACCATTCATAATCCACCATGAGGCAACGTTGTCTCATGGTCGATAATGAATGGTACCAGCTAACCCTTCATGGCCACAAAATTCTGCAAATAAACCCTAACCCATGATGGGATTCAAACCCAGAAGATCAGAAACACTATCCAACCTCCTAAACAACTGAGCTAACAACCTTTGTAGCAAAAGAATGAACCAAAACATGAACTTAACTAGAAGCCAAGAACAGAGCACTGTTTTCTGCAGAAATTTGGAGTAAAAAGTTAGGCGTCCCAACTTTGGTTACTAAATTCTTGAGAAGCGCAACAAATAGCGACAAGAAGGGATGCAAGGCTCCCTGAATATAAGAACTAGGAAAGAGCAGCCAAGTTGGAGGACAACAACCTCAAAAGTGAGGGGTGCAGACGAGGGTACACCCAAACATAAACTAAGTAATTAAGAGACGCCAACAGCTGATGCTGTCAACTCCCAACAGCTTAAAATAAGATAGTGTCACACATCCTCCTTTCCAAAAAAGGTTGTGTCACGCAACATACTGTATTGAATAATTATACAAAAAATGACTTACTATCCATCTGGATAATATAAAAATAATGGCACTTCAACATTATATACATATGTAACCAGCGTAGAAACTTTCAGAGATCCCTGCAATAACTTTGAGAAGTAAATAATTATAATAGTATAGTAAATAGTAAATTATATTTCAGAGATCCCTGCCATAACTTGAAGTAAAAGTTGCCTGAACCAGCTGAACAGTATATTATTATAAATAATTATAATCATAATAATTAGACCTATTATAAATAATTATAATAGTATAGTAAATAGTAAATTATATTTCAGAGATCCCTGCCATACCTTGAAGTAAAAGTTGCCTGAACCAGCCAAACAGTCGTCTGACTTGAGTCAACCGAGTCAGTTAATTCAATTGACCGAGTCACTTGACTCGACAGAGTTTACTCTAACGATCGACTGAGTCTGTTGAAGTTTTACAATGTGGTCGACAGACTCTATCAACCAAGTCAGTTGACTCTATCAACCAAGTCAGTTGACTCTATCAACCAAGTCAGTTGACCTATCAACCAAGTCAGTTGACTCTATCAACCAAGTCAGTTGACTCTATCAACCAAGTCACTTGACTCAGTCAACAGAGTTTGTTGACAGAGACGGTGGACTAAGTCGGGTTCACAGAGGCACATCCTCTGTCAACTGCATATGTATATACAGCGTGTTTACCTGCATATGCACACACCAGATGGCGTGTGTGCTGGCGTGCGCACTCTTGCCCTGCCCATCACCTGCCGGTATGCGTCTTGGGATGCCGCAGCATCCCCCAGGATGGTTCCCTGATGGCTCTGGGGATGCAGCCTCATCCCCGGCGATGGTTCTTAGATGCCCATATTTTAGGGAATCCCGCAGGATGCATCCAACTTCAGGAGAGCATCCCGCGCATGGGGGGCCTATGCCCATCTCCTATCCCTAGCTAGTCCATCCCTCGGTATGCCTAACTGCAGGATGCCCAGATTCTTTGCTGGGTTCATTCAAAAAAGTACAAATCAGTACAAACCCGCACTGAAAAAAAAAACACAGCAATGGACACCCGCAGCAAAAAATCACTCCACGTAACATACACAAACAAAGTCAAAACAAAAAAATAATCATGACAATTCAATCATCACAATCTTCTTCATCAACATCATCATCTCCCACTTTTAACAATTTATTCCTTGCTCTCTTTCACAAATTTCCTATGCTCTTAATACTTGCAAACAATATTTTATTACTATCCTCTGCCCAAATGTTTTTATACCACTTGATAGTGCCACAAATTTTTTATACAATAGTATTGTTTTCACTATCGCAAAGGTGGCTAAGACAATCCTTGAAGTAAGCAAGCATTGGTCCTTGTCCATCTTCAAATCTTTGTGGTTGTTTCTTGGAACTTCTTGATGATGCCAACTGCTCATTGATGAGTCTCCTCCTTGCAAATTCCCACACAGCTTAAACATACTCTGAAATTATACAAATGTAATTATGGACATGTGAATGTTACTGCTCTTTCTCTTCCATTACATACTCATCATTGCTTCCACCCTTTTCTTATGGAAATCAGATCTTGCATGATTTCCAACAAAAAGGTTTCTTTGGACTGGATTCATGATGGTTTTGGAGGAGAATGCTGGCCAGAACATTCTTCTGCAAATGTCGTGGATGTCTTGCTTCACCTACTTTCCTTCTAGTACCAATTTTCCCCAAGGTGAAGGTGAGGACAGAAGTTTCCTGGTAACTTCCAGGAATAGGTAATGGTCATCCAGCCAAACAGACTAACCATTGTTTGCATACACTACATGAACTTAGGTGTTCATGAGAGTTTCAGCCCGACTTATCTCCTCCAGGTTATCCAAGTCCTTCATGCGGCAAAACACTGACAAAATCTTTCTGTTTACAAAGTCTTCATGTGCCTGTCGGCTGGCACAGGGTGTTACACAAGGGGGGAGTGGTCCCAATTCCACTGGCATTGAGTCCCACTGTTCTTGTTTGTAATGCACATCAGCTTTCAATAAATCCATGTACAGGTCCACCGTCTCTCAAAAGTGGGCCTCAAAGATTTGTTGGTACATGGCACTTGCTTTAGCCAACATCAAGTTTCAATAAATCCATGTACAGGTCCACCGTCTCTCCAAAGTGGGCCTCAAAGATTTGTTGGTACATGACCCTTGCTTTAACCATGCCTTTGTTTAATTCCTCTGTAGAAATGCCAAGCTTTCCTTCCTGCTTTGGCATCATCTTGAACACACTGGCATCATAGGGTGGTGCCAGAGTGTGTGCATTCAACGTGTTCTTGATGTCCTCCAATGCCGTTTGTTGTTCAGAAGATAAGTTGACTTTCTGCTTTTCCAAAGACACAAGGAAAGGGAAAATTTTCTGGGACAAGAACCAAGTTTTGTCTACCAAGGCAAGCTTAGCCATTGGTTTTAGTGGTTTGTATCCAAAATCAGTCCCTTCTTTGGTGTTATCATCAGAAGAAGTCCCAGCAATTGAATCTGTTGAAACATAACACAAAATCAAGTACATGTACAAGTTTGCATCTCATGTACAAAGGAAAATGTTAAAACATTACAAGTATACAACAAGAAAGCATTTATGACACAATGTAATTGAAAAAAATGTATAATGATTGGCTTTATTTACCTTGGCTGGTTGTAATGCTGGAAGTTGAAGCAAGGCTTTCTTCAGTTGCCTCACAATCTTCTTCTGATGCACCTTCACTGTCCAAATCTGCAACATAAATGAAGTTCAATTCGTAATACACCTCAGTAATTATGAATGGCAACACAAACCTAAATGCATGTAATTAAAAAAGCCAGGAGATTAATCATTAATTTGTAATCTAATTGCTGCTGTGAAAAGGAGAGAGAATTTTTGCACCTCCATGCTGTTGCAACGCTGAGCAAGAATTCTTGCTTGGCGCGTTCAGCAAGAATTTTTGCTCTTCCATGCTATTCCAACGCTATGCGGGCAAAGGGAGAATTCCTGTGTCAACTTTTATTACAAACACACATCCCCAACACATTTAAAATGGAGCAGAAATTACAATAGTACTCACCTTGTATTAGTGCATCCTGTCCATGTTGTTCTTGCTCCGATGGTACTCCTGAGACTTCCACATCCATTTTCTGAGGCTTGACAAGATCTACTCCATCCTTGCTTGCTTCATCTCCAAGGTTTGAATGTCCTAAAAGATGTATATATAATGTAATTATGTCAAACACATTTTAAGAAAGTAACATCTCCCAACATATCCCAATAATGTTAAACATTCATTCAAAACCCGTGAATGCCACAATGTAGTACTAACCTATTATTTCCATTGGTGTTAATGTGAGGAGAAAAAATGTTTGCTTTTTTTGAGTGAGGGAAGGAAAGAAGCTGCACCATACTAATCCTGCCTTTTGTTATTTTGGAAAAGAAGAAAATTTGTAACCAGAATAGGAAGAAAGTATGGGGGAAGAGATATTGTGATTCAACAGTTCATTGTGTACAGTTTATTTTTATAGTGTGTCCTTATGGTTTTGCCTGTTTATTTTGCAAAAGCTTTTAAAGAATTTGTGGGATTCGTTTCTTACTTGCCATTTTTTGTGCAAAAATTTTTTTCTTGCACAGTCTTGTTGAAAGGTTGTGAGGAACTTCCAAGAGAATGCAATAAAAGCAAGGAGAAGAACTGCAATAGTTTTGTGGGCTGCTGATTTGGTTATTTTCTTCTATTTTTTGGTGAAGGGCCAATCATACAGTATTTTGTGGATTCAACTTCTCCTGTTTCAGATTTAGTGCCTGCGTCGAAAAATGCCGCTGCTTACGCCAGGACAACAAGCCCATCCATCCCTGAGACCCATTCCACCACTTCCTAAAGCCTTCAAAATGATGACTGTGTGTTTCAGGCTCTTTCCATGAACCAAGCTATGAAAGCAAAAATCGCTGATACTGCGTTTTGCTAGAAGATGAAAGGTGGGCAGTTTCGAAATCAGGAAGGCCAGTTGCTGGTGTGTTACCTACTTCTTTGCCAATTGAATTCAGTTGGGGCAGAATTAGATTCAGGAGACTTCAGAAACTGTATAAGCTCCTGAGCGCCAAGAATCCCTGACACAGAACAGCTTACTGAAACAGAACAACATGCCACATGATCATCAACAAAATTATTCTCTTGCAAAGGCCAACCTTTTTTTAAATCAAAGACACCCTTATCAAAGGTCTAACGCCAACTAACTTGGCCCATGGTCCCTTTTTTCTGAGGAAACACCGGTGGATATTGTTTCATTCCTGCAATAACAGGCTGCTGTTGCATCCTTGGTATACTATCTGTTGCATAAACTCAACCATGACTGGATTTCCCATTGTCAGACCTTAAAAAGTGTCACACCATATGACAACTCAAAAAGTTTCAGTCAGAATAGCAATGAACAAATACAGACTGCACATGGTCAGCTAAAAATAGAGGGATACCCTGGGATGCAGACATAATTGGTACATCAAGAGTGTCCTAATGTTTGAATGTCCCTAAGTTGAGTCTCAGTTTCCCTTGGACTTCAATGCTACTGTCAATTATTGGTTCTCATTTTTGGAAAAAAAGAAAAAGTAAAAATTAGTCCTAAAAATTTGTTCCCCTCAACTTCAAGTTGTAGAAAACAACAGTACAGAACACTGTTGTGTTTAATCCGTACCAAAGAAACCACCAAAGGAAAACATGCACATTAGAGAGAACAAAATTCAGCTCACTCTTGATTATTGATTGAAGTGAATTTTTCATAAAATATACTTACAAATTTTTTGAATATAACTACAGTAGCTTCATTTCTTCAAAAGATATCAAATTTAAACAACAGAATATTTTGATTTTTTGGAGAAATTTCAGGAAAAATTCCTCAAGTCAGGGTAATATCCAGATGTTGGGCCTGGTTTTTCGTTTTGTTTTCAATTGTGCCAAAGTCCAATTGCCTGTATGCTGGGGTATCTGCATTTCTGGGGTTTTCTCCAATTTTTTGGAGACCCTTCTTCCTGGTATGAACTGCTCTAATATATACAGTAATTGAATATACTCCTTACTATAACAGGGATGTCAGGAATCCTAGCACACCATTGCAAAAATCTGGCTACACGTTCAAGTACAGTATTACCATAAAAAAAGTAATTGTATCAAAACGTTACCCACTCAATACTGTGGAAAATAACTTCTGTTCATCAAATTGATTCTGAGATGACTGTTGTGAACCCGCCACTGCCAGTGTGATGAGCGCCTCTTTAATGGAGGCAAAAGTAGATGGGGTGTAGAAACTGCCCAGCCATAAGAATGATTGGACCAGCTACAGAAACAGGGAGAATTCTAGAACTTTCCTTCAAGGCTTTCTGCAGGAAGGGTGTCTTGGTCTTCAGTTTTCCAGCAAATCACAGGCCTCAAAAAGTTGGCTCATCCAAAGCAGAGTGCTGGATCAAGGCAAGACACCATAACTAATATATCAATTTTTTTTAAACCTGTCCCATCCAATTCATCATTAGTGTGAGCCTAGCTTTTGTGCAGTGAAGAGTCTGTTGTAAAGCAAGCTAGCTGAGAGTTTTCTGCTGTTCATTAATATTTAGTTTCACTTGTTCAGATCTTTGCCTTTGTTTGAATAATCATGTGAAATACCGTTTGAAGTTAATTCAGGGATTCTCCTGAGAATTCCAAGTCCCAGGCTGACTCTGTTTTTCCTTTTTTTTCACTTTCCTTCTGATCCACAGCCAAATAATACATCTCTATGTGGTGGTGACTGTTGTCCCCAACAACAAATTTGTACAAAAACTGAAAGTTTAGGCAAGATCATTGCATATAAGTTGGCTTCTAGATGAACAATACCAGCACTGGCACCCAACAAATTGTGTCAGTTATAGAAAACATCTGGGGAATCATTTACACTCCCCTAATTCCGCCCATAAACCGGTTTCGGGCACCTCTTTCCATCCCTGGATTTCATTTGAAGCTTGTGTGGGACATGAAATTTTCTCTCTTGGGTATGCCTGATGTACCCTTATATAAAGTTCATTATATTTATTCCTCCTCTTTATTCAAAGAAAACCTAACATGATTGAACTAAAATAACCGAACTAACCTCACCCAACTATCCTAACCCAAGAATAACCGAACACCTAACCTGCACAAAAGTAACCTCAAGGAAACTAAAATCAGTAGATTTCTGTTGGGCATATTTTATCCCCCACCCTGGTTCGAGAAAGCCAGCCCCCAAACACTAAGAATTAAACCCGGAAAACCCAGGGGAGGGGAACCTCGAACTGTGTTGGAAACCGGTTGATGACTGTTTTTTCTGCTTTTGTTATGCAGGATCTGCCTCAGAAATAAACTCCAGCCAAAAATTTGTTTCAAATATTCCTGCAAGGGATCCATCAAAAGAAGCCTTCAATTTCGAGATGGAATGAGTTTGCTCCGATGTGTATAGGATCTACAGGTGGGTATGATGGTGCAGAGATACATGGTGTGTTCGT
>CAJPEX010003751.1:0-26532 GCA_905338405.1 Notodromas monacha
ACGTGGTTTTTTAGATTAATTTTTTAATCTACTATAATTATTGTGAATATTGTGTGTGTTGACTGTGTTCGTGAATTACAACAACCTTAAAATAGGGTGAAATTTCACCCCAGTTGTAGCCCAAACAAATTCTGTTGTTTTATTCATTCTCATCTAAGATCAACTTCTACTAAACTCAAATAATTTCTTGAACATCTATATTGTCAAGGATTTACTCCTGACAACTGCTTATTCTCTGTACATGTTCTACCTGGAGAAAGTGGGCGAATTTATTGTGAAAAGCAAAAACAAATGATGATTTATGCCTGTTTCCTTGGTTCTCCATGAGATATTTCTTGCAATTAAGGCACAAAATAATAGCGCAACTTTTATAAAGGTAGACTATAGAGCCAAAATATTCAAATGTCATGATATATACATTATTGTACGTATTTAATTATTGTGCATACAGGGTTGGAAACCAGCTGAGTTAAGTCTTTTATTCCTTTTTATCGTGTTGTCTAATCTCAATTTTTCAACTTTGTCCTGGAAGTTGTGAACATTTCCTTGACAGTATGCCCCTGTTACCAGTGTGAAGCAACAGGATATTTCTTGGACTAAATGATTTATTTTCTTTATTATTCTTCCTTTTTTATTTTCCCAGGGGAAAATATATGTAGAACAGCTTGCTTCAACTCCAGGCATTCCTTGAACCGCGTTCGCAGGCAAGAGTATATTTTATTTTTAAACCTATTTTTTTGCGCAAAACTGCGGCAGTTGTGGGATTGCGAATATGGAACAGGGAAGAAACGAGGAATAAAAAAATATAGAAAAACTAGGCGACGCGGAAGTTAGCTACAGAGAGGACGAGGAAAAAAAATTTAACATGCAGACATGTTCTAGGTTGGCGACACTGGCTGCCATAAAGACGAGAAGCCCATTCCATGGCGTTGCCAACTCTTTTTTTTATCGCACTGAAACTTGAGGAGTGACCTTTTTTCGGATTTTTGTTACTTTTTTTTGCTGCATGGGAGGTTTGCTTCCGAGGTTAACTTTTTTATGTGGGAGCAAAAATGTGTTTTTGTAATGTAACGTTAGACTATTCTCCAGATTTTTTAAAGGTGATTCCGCCATTTTCATTCACAGCCGCCACTTTATCATCCCAAGTGGCGGTTGTGAATAATGCAGCTGTTCATAAAAATATGCAATTAATAATCAGTTAATTGCAGCAACCCTTGGAATTAATGTCATGTCAATTTCAAGAATTCTGGAGCAAAAGCTGGGGTAAAAAAAAGGGCTCCTTATTGTTTGAATGGAGAGCAGAGAGATGTTAGGGTGACTTTTGCAAACATTTTCCAAAAAAACCCGTATACTGTATATACTTGTGTATCATGTGCCCTCAAGCTAGAAGGGCACTAGGGGTTTTTCATTCATAAGTGTTTTTCTTCAGACAATCCTATCCCCAAGAAAGACATGTAACCCATATTTACTGATTGTAAAACTGCAAGAATTCCAAAAATAATAATACCCAAATCTGGATTTAGACATAATTGGATCCTGAATGCAAGTGATTTTCAATTATTTCTGCTACAGTGAGTTTTTCTTCTTAACTTGGTCCAAAATTTTCCTTTAGAATCAAATATAATGCACACCTAAACTTCTAACACTTTTAGAAATGTATGCTATTCTCATATCTGACTCACACCTCATTTTTCACCTCTCAATTTTCAGAAAATGAAATTACATTTGGTACTTGAGTAAATACAGTACATCAAAGAGAGCTGCTTTTTTTTCTTGGGTCAAGGTATTTTTTTTTCTGAAGAATAATTGTTTTTCAGCTCAGTTCTGTGTCATCAATTTTTATTATAAGAACATTTATTAGACCTCTCTCTCTGACTATGCAGGTAGTACCTTGGAATTCAACCCTGATGAGGAGCTGGACTAGGGTTGAATTGCAAGACACTGTGTAAAATCAGCACAACCCCCCCCCCCCCCAAAAAAAAGGCTGCCAAAGTAGGTTGAATTCTGGGGCAGAGGTCAAAGTCCAAGTCAACCTCCTTTCAAATTTGACAATTGATTTGTGGGATGGTCAAGTTGCATGAGGTCAAATCACAAGGCAACATCAGTGTACTGTATATACAATATATATTACTTTAAATTTTTTTTCTAATATTTACATAGATAATAATATTTTACTGACCTGATGCTTCCCTGGTGTTCATACTTGCTCCTATAAAACCCGGCCAACTTGTCATTCAGCACAGCGTCAAACTTGCCAATCTCCAGCGAATATTGCATCCCTGGTCGCAAGTCCTCGCCCAGGTTCACAGTCATGAACTGCCTGGCCTTGTCGTACCCAATATCTGTCACTGGGATCCGAGCCCCAGTGTCGACATTCTCTACAATGATGGAGGACTCGTCGACGACGATTTCGAGCAAGTGCAGTGTCACATTGCGACCAGGTGAGGTGCAGCTCATGTAGACCTTGACGTAGCCGTCGATGCGCCAATCCTTGGCTTCTTCCACAAATGGCAGAAGACGGACGTCGTACATCAGGGGCTTGAGGTGGGTGGGGAGACGAACGTCCTTGAGCAGCTGCGGGGACAATGCGGTAGATGGCGACACTGCAGAGACACATGAACATTAAAAACATTTTAGAAATGTGTACGCATGCAGCAGTTGGAACCTTCTCAGCACACTGAAATTTTAATAAAGAACTTGAAGAAAATTGGACAGTTGGTTTCTGTTCAACACTTATAACAGGTAAACTGCCATCAGATTAACAATTGTGCACAGTTTCAGAGTAAAAATAAGATTTTGTTTCGGTAAAATGAACACAAAACCAAATGAAACAAAAAGCTCTGCGCATGGTGTCATCACAATTCACAAAATATCAAAGTTTATAACTCTGCAAAAAATACAGACACAAATTTTTTGACCGTCTGAAAGTTAGATCTTGATGTTTTCCCATCTTTTTTGTTTCGACATAAAATTTGCCACAATACTGTACGTGGTTTGTCCTTAAAATGCGTTTCCACAGGATAACCTCTCCAGTCAGAAAGCTTCAAAATGGGTATGGTGCAACCAAACCCTTTCTTTGCGCCACCTCTACACAGCATAAATAAATAAAAGAATGTAAATGAGGCTGTGCCTTCTTTCCCAAAGTATTCTATGTTTTTGTGGGACATCCTGTGCTTGAAATAAAAAAAAGAAACAAGATTGAGAAACCAATGGGAACCCATTGGTTTCTCCCCCAACAATGGGTACAATGGGAACCCAGCAGCTTCCTATCTTGCAAATTTCCTTCCCCATTTTCACCTCCTCTGTCTGAATTTTGGGAACATGTGCAAGCTCTCCAAAACAGCATGAAGTTTGCTGGTTACATTATTGCATCATTCATTTTCTTTATTGATGCAAACAGCTATCTGTAACAGCAACTTATAGGAAAAAGTTGCCTGATAACTTTTTTTGTTGTTTAAAGTTTTCAATTAAATGGTTCTTGTGACCATTCTGTTTCACTTTGGTACCATTTGAAAGAGAATTCAACAAGCTTCCATTTGGGGGGTTTTTTTCATAGCCACAGCTCAATTTGCTACTGAGCTATTCCAAGTCAAAAATTGGTTCACTTTTTTTGGCGCACCCTGTATACAATACCCCCTTAACCTAGTGCCACAAAAATGTGCCAGGATGACAAATGATGGCATTGAATCAGGGTTTGACCATTGTAAATAGTTTACTGTGCATTCAAAGTGTGCTTACTTGTGGTGGCGAGGACAGAGTCGTCATTGCCGCCGCCAACGGGGTCGGCAAAGTTGTAAACGAGTAGCCCGACGGCGACGGTGGCGCCTACGAAAAGCACCGCCAGTCCAACTGCAAACGGCTTCGACATGCGGATCTTCCCGTCGGCGTCGGTGCCGCAATGACCGCCGTTATTGCTCGCTCTTTTCGTCGTTTCCATGACAAACAATTGACGGCAAAACTCCGCGTCACTATTTATTTCTTTTTTTCATTCCCACCGGAAAATAAAAAACCAAGTAAATAAGAAAAAAATGACAATAATTGTTTTAATAGGAGGGTGGTCCCAGTTGGACACGGCTCAGACATTTTTCAGATTAGGTGCGATTGTGAATAAACAATAATTTAGCATAGCCCATAATTTTCTGAGGGTGTGGAATTATTTCTGGATTTTTCCAAAAATTTCCGCAGCATGAATACTTTGGTTAATTCATTGCCAGGGCACCTTATTTTCTTATGCCCAGCATTCCACAGCTACAGATATGAGCTTCAAAAAAAATTGGGAATCTTGAAACTTAATGAAAAAAGACTCTTCACAAAAGTTTAGAGGCCCAAGACAAAATGTTAACTTTCCATGATTGCTCATCAAAGATTCTCTCCATTAGAGAAGGAAGTCCCTCTATGCTAAAAATAATTTTTTAATTAGCTGAAGGGATGGGAAAATGATGGGAGAAATACCAAAGAATTTTTCTTGCATAGATCTTAAGGTTGGGAATAACTGTTTCTTGCAAGTAAGCCAAATAAAAGTCAGTTTTCCTGACATTTTTTGGCAATTTCATCATGCTATATGTCCTCATGTTGAGTCAGTGTCCATACTTCAGGCCTTTTTATNGGGCAGAGGTCAAAGTCCAAGTCAACCTCCTTTCAAATTTGACAATTGATGGCGACACTGCAGAGACACGTGAACATTAAACACATTTCAGAAATGTGTACGCATGCAGCAGTGTCGCCATCAATTTGTGGGATGGTCAAGTTGCATGAGGTCAAATCACAAGGCAACATCAGTGTACTGTATATGCAATATAAATTACTTTAATTTTTTTCTAATATTTACATAGATAATAATAGTTTACTGACCTGATGCTTCCCTGGTGTTCATACTTGCTCCTATAAAACCCAGCCAACTTGTCATTCAGCACAGCGTCAAACTTGCCAATCTCCAGCGAATATTGCATCCCGGGACGCAATTCCTCGCCCAGGTTCACAGTCATGAATTGCCTGGCCTTGTCGTACCCAATATCCGTCACTGGGACCCTAGCCCCAGTGTCGACATTCTCGAGAATGATGGAGGACTCGTCGACGACGATTTCGAGCAAGTGCAGTGTCACATTGCGACCTGGTGAGGTGCAGCTCATGTAGACCTTGACGTAGCCGTCGATGCGCCAATTCTCGGCTTCTTCCACAAATGGCAGAAGTCGGATGTCGTACACCAGGGGTGTCAGGTGGGTTGGGAGACGAACGTCCTTGAGCAGCTGCGGGGGCAATGCGGTAGATGGCGACACTGCAGAGACACGTGAACATTAAACACATTTCAGAAATGTGTACGCATGCAGCAGTTGGAACCTTCTCAGCACAGTGAAATTTGAATAAAGAACTTGCAAAAGATTTGACAGTTGGTTTCTGTTCAACACTCAACAGGTAAACTGCAATCAGATTAACAATTGCGCACAGTTTCAGAGTAAAAACAAGATTTTGTTTCGGTAAAATGAACACAAAACCACATGAAACAAAAATCTCTGTGCATGATGTAATCACAATTCACAAAATACCAAAGTTTATAACTCTGCAAAAAATACAGACACAAATTTTTTGACCGTCTGAAAGTTAGATCTTGATGTTTTCCCATCTTTTTTGTTTCGACATAAAATTTGCTACAATACTGTACGTGGTTTGTCCTTAAAATGCGTTTCCACTAAATAACTTCTCCAGTCATAAAGCTTCAAAATGGGTATGGTGCAACCAAAACCTTTCTTTGCGCAACCTCTACACAGCATAAATAAATAAAAGAATGTAAATGAGGCTGTGCCTTCTTTCCCAAAGTATTCTATGTTTTTGTGGGACATCCTGTGCTTGACATAAAAAAAATACACAAGATTGAGAAACCAATGGGAACCCATTGGTTTCTCAACCAACATATGGGAACAATGGGAACCCAGCAGTTTCCTATCTTGCCAATTTCCTTCCCCATTTTCATCCCCTCTGCCTGAATTTTGGGAACATGTGCAGGCTCTCCAAAACAGCATGAACTTTGCTGGTTACATTATTGCATCATTAATTTTCTTTATTGATGCAAACAGCTATCTGTAACAGCGACTTATAGGAAAAAGTTGCCTGATAACTTTTTTTGTTGTTTAAAGTTTTCAATTAAATGGTTCTTGTGACCATTCTGTTTCACTTTGGTACCATTTGAAAGAGAATTCAACAAGCTTCCATTTGGGGGGTNACTTATAGGAAAAAGTTGCCTGATAACTTTTTTTGTTGTTTAAAGTTTTCAATTAAATGGTTCTTGTGACCATTCTGTTTCACTTTGGTACCATTTGAAAGAGAATTCAACAAGCTTCCATTTGGGGGGTTTTTTTTATAGCCACAGCTCAATTTGCTACTGAGCTATTCCAAGTCAAAAATTGGTTCACTTTTTTTGGCGCACCCTGTATACAATACCCCCTTAACCTAGTGCCACAAAAATGTGCCAGGATGACAAATGATGGCATTGAATCAGGGTTTGACCATTGTAAATAGTTTACTGTGCATTCAAAGTGTGCTTACTTGTGGTGGCGAGGACAGAGTCGTCATTGCCGCCGCCAACGGGGTCGGCAAAGTTGTAAACGAGTAGCCCGACGGCGACGGTGGCGCCTACGAAAAGCACCGCCAGTCCAACTGCAAACGGCTTCGACATGCGGATCTTCCCGTCGGCGTCGGTGCCGCAATGACCGCCGTTATTGCTCGCTCTTTTCGTCGTTTCCATGACAAACAATTGACGGCAAAACTCCGCGTCACTATTTATTTCTTTTTTTCATTCCCACCGGAAAATAAAAAACCAAGTAAATAAGAAAAAAATGACAATAATTGTTTTAATAGGAGGGTGGTCCCAGTTGGACACGGCTCAGACATTTTTCAGATTAGGTGCGATTGTGAATAAACAATAATTTAGCATAGCCCATAATTTTCTGAGGGTGTGGAATTATTTCTGGATTTTTCCAAAAATTTCCGCAGCATGAATACTTTGGTTAATTCATTGCCAGGGCACCTTATTTTCTTATGCCCAGCATTCCACAGCTACAGATATGAGCTTCAAAAAAAATTGGGAATCTTGAAACTTAATGAAAAAAGACTCTTCACAAAAGTTTAGAGGCCCAAGACAAAATGTTAACTTTCCATGATTGCTCATCAAAGATTCTCTCCATTAGAGAAGGAAGTCCCTCTATGCTAAAAATAATTTTTTAATTAGCTGAAGGGATGGGAAAATGATGGGAGAAATACCAAAGAATTTTTCTTGCATAGATCTTAAGGTTGGGAATAACTGTTTCTTGCAAGTAAGCCAAATAAAAGTCAGTTTTCCTGACATTTTTTGGCAATTTCATCATGCTATATGTCCTCATGTTGAGTCAGTGTCCATACTTCAGGCCTTTTTATGCCATTTTTATTGTAAAATAAATGTCTCTAGATCTAATTGTCTGCATGTTCAGGTGTCTGCATGTGAGGGTCTCACTGCATATCTTTTAAATAAAAAAATTTTAAATTGAGAAAGAATCACAGCCATATGCCTCAAAGGAAGGTGGATAACAAAATTAAGGATCAAAGAAATGACCCTTCCTTTAAAAAAAAATCAATTTGTTGTAAAAAGATGAATTATATTTTCTCAACCTGTGAAAAACCTATCCACTTGAAAAAAAACAATTTCAAAAATGTTTAAAAACTTTATTCAAAATTTACTTTTATGCATTTGAAACTCATAAAACCAAACAACAAAGGAAATAATTGTAAATCTTTTCTGCAACGTGACTCATTCACAGTATTTCATCTCTTTCTTTGCTAAAAAAAAAAAAAAAAAACTGCCGGAATTCCAAATATCCTAAAATATTTTGACGGTTCTTTTCACAGAATTAAATGTTGAACGGTTATATAGAATATGATTCGCTGATTTCAACTCTCGCAATAACCGAAGTAGAATAAAAATAGAAAAAATAAGGAGAATAAGTCACTGAACTGCACAGCAGGGATGAGAAGTGATGCGTTTTCTTCGCGTCGTTTCACCGGATTTTCGAAACGCGGATTTCGTTTTACTCTTTTTTTTCAACGACATTTCAACCACGCAGCATTATTTATTTATTTGCTCAAATACTTATTTTTCGTGGAAGGCGATGGGGTTTGGGGATTGCACCTGAGAGAAAGTTGAGAAGTGCTGGCCAGAATGACTGGCGGGGCTGTTGGTGAAATACTGGTCGTCGCGAGGAGCAGCAGACGCGGAATGCGGTGGAGTCGCGGGGAGCAGCAGGAGAGGAGTCCGCTCGTGGGGGGGACTGATGCTCTTATTGTCGTTGCTCCTCCTGCTCTTGCTCCTGCTCCTGCTGTTGCTCCTGCTGTTGGTGCTTCGGCGGGGGTGGTGGCGGGCTCACGTCCTTGCGTCATATTGCCGCTCCCTCTGTGTGTTTGTGTTTGTGGCACTGTATAGATCAGTAATTCCTTACCTTCTGTGGCGTTTCTTCTTTGATACTGATACAGCTGGTTTCTTCCCTTTTCTTCTTGTCTTCTCCAACTACTGCTGTGGATAAATTTCTTAGTCAGCTGAGTTTGAGGTGATAAAGGGAATATATGTATAGGGGCTTATGATGGGGTTTCTTCCCTACGCAG
This sequence comes from Notodromas monacha, assembly GCA_905338405.1. Lineage (NCBI taxonomy): Eukaryota > Metazoa > Arthropoda > Ostracoda > Podocopida > Cyprididae > Notodromas > Notodromas monacha. The sequence goes on from CAJPEX010003751.1 coordinate 8,626, forward strand.
GTGGGTTACCATATTAGAATACAGGTGGACTTTTTCTCTCTGCCAAGAAATTCAAGAGACTCTTGATATGCTGCTCCCTGTGAGTTTATTTGTGTGTGGCACCAGAACAATCCTTCATTCATTTCTCTCTGTCGTTTTTCTTCTATGCTACAGGTATCTTCCCCTCTATTTCTTGTCTACTTCACCTTCTGGTGTGGATGCATTTTTTAGTCAGCTGAGTTTGAGCTGACAGAAGAAGTACAGGTGGACTCTGTTGTGGACGAATTTTTTCCAGTCATACTGTTCACTCCTAATTTTTCAAGGGCTCCATATACAAGCAATTTTTAATTTTCCTTCAAATTTCCTCAAAGACGGAGTCCACCTGCATTAAAATATACAGTATATTAATCCAATTGTAGAGAATGAACTCTGCCATTAGCCACTGCAGGTTCACCCTTTTTCTTGAATGATCTTGTCCACAATGAATTTCTCTGTACAATTTTTTTTTCCAGAGCCATAGGATTCTCTTCCCATGTTAAAATGTTCTCTGCAATAAAATTCTCTCTATACAACAAATTCAAGGGGCAAGAAGAAACTGTTGTACCTGCACATAGGATTTTTTTCCCATGTTGAAAATGTTCTCTACAACAAAATTCTCTGTACAACAGTTTTTTCTTGCCCCTTGACTTTGTTCTAGAGATAATTTTTTTGTACAGTAAAGAACATTTTTAATATGGGAAGAATATCCTATTTTCTCTGCAACAAATTCAAGGGACAACAAAAATCCTTGTACAGAGAATTTTGTTGTAGAGAACATTTTTAGCATGGTAAGAGAATCCTATTGCACTGGAAAAAATGTTGTACATACTTTTTTTGTAGACAATATCATTGAAGAAAGAGCCCACTCTTGCAGTGGCTAATGGTGGAGTTCTTTCTCCACACTTTGTAATACACGTGGACTCTCTCTACAACAATCTTGTCTACAACGATTTTCTCTTTATGGCAAATTTTTCTTTGGTGCCAAACAGGTTTCTTCCCATTTTATACATGTTCTCTACTACAAAATTCTCTCTAAAATTATTTTTCTGGTCCCTTGGATTTTCTTTAGAGAGAGTCCACATATACATATCAATTCAGATGAACTCTTGTCTATGAGGAAATTTGAGGGACCATAAAAAAATTTCTTGTAGATCCCTTAAAAAATTAGAAGTGAGCACTATGAGAACCCCCATAGTGAACCCCATATAGGCCGCGATAAACGGTGCGGCCTATACTGGAGACAATGAAAATGGCTGTTTTCCGCTCTTGATGAAATAATAGCGGAATGCCTCAATTATTTTTTTTGATAGAATTGCACTTCTTTGTAGGTTTTACAACTTTAAACCCAGTTTCTTGGTAACATGGCAAAGTTTTGGGCGTGCAGAAGGCGTAATTTTCCTTCGCAAAATAAGTTTTTTCTCTTTTTTTTTTTGCTGTTTATGCATTTTTTTCCATATGGAATAGCTGATGCTTAAATTTTATTTCTGCAGAAATATATGTTACTTGGCAAATTACTGCTTTCTGGAAAATACATGCACGTGTGTTTCAGAAAGGAAAAATTACTGATCTTTATGTTTTGTTTACCTTTTTCTCTGAATTCGATTGCCTGACTGATTGGCGAAATTCCAGCAATTTATTTCACTGTCAAGGATTTTTTCGCGGAAATTTTGCTTGGTTTTTCAAGCAAATTTTCTTGAATATGGACGCTTTTTTCTCTAATTGACTATTTTGAGTTAATTTCATACATTATACTTTTCTATTTCAATGAATTTGACTGACTTGAGAAAAGGGTACCGGAATTGAGCGCCTTTTCAGTGGTATAAAATCTTTTATTTTTATTTCAAAAGTGTTTCGGAATTTTTCGTCTGACTTCCGTATATGGCAACATTTTCTGGAATGTATATAGACGCAGTTTCCGGTAATGATGAACTTCTGTTGGAGTCATTTTTGCTTTGGTGTGTCTCACTCTTCCGTCATTTTTTTTTCAAAGTTCATTATTTTTTCCGAACCACTAATTTGTCTGACTATAGACGAGAGAAACATTGTGCAATTCGAGCGAGTTGTTTCTTGGTCAATGATTTATTTTTGCGGGAGAATTTCGAAATTGCTTCCTCCTGATTTCTTCTGGAAAATGGCCACATGTTTTCGTACGTGAGGATTAACTTAAAATGAGTTTTTTTTTTACATTTTTCTCCACAAATTCACCCCTTTTTCTAAACCACGACGACTCATTTGACGGAATGCGAAAATGTGAGCGATGTTCACAGAAGGAAATATACAGTACATTTTTGCTAGAAGATTGTGGAATTTTTCCGAAATATTTACGCAGGCATTTTTTTCTGGGAATTTGTATGCATTTTATGTTGATTTATGGTGTATCCAAGTCGGTTTCAATCCAGCAGCCGATGGTATTTCAAGCATCCATGTCGAAGAATATTTCTACGATCTGGCTTGGAACGTCGGAATGCAGACTCATACACATTCATTCGTTTTCAAATTTTACCACAACATTGAATACATATGAAAATAGAAACTGCGACAGGTGTTCACCGGAAATCTAAAAAGATACAGAATCTCCATGTGTCAACCCTACAAATACCTCGACGGCAAAAAAAATGCGCCTGTTATCGAGAGAAAAAAAGCCGAATTGGCAATAGAAAGCTTAAATTTTTCAGAAAAAAATAACATAAAATCTCAATGTTCTTATTACATAGAGGCATGGTTGAACATTTAAAATATATATGCGTTTGACGTTTGGAATTTGAGATAGATGTCACTTTAAATCAGAATCCAAACCTAAACATACTTGAAGTAAATCTGACTTATGAGACTGAGGGTCTGTGAGTTTAACATTATTACTGAAAAGGAAACAATTTTAGGTGTTCTATCAACCACGGTGTTTGTTACATTTAATTAGGGGTATTTTTTAAGACTTCAAAATTGAGGGAGCTGATATGTTCAAGCATTACTCAGCTTGCAAGCAAATAAAATGCAGGAGGCATGAACACAAGGGAGAATAAAGAGAAGGCAATTTTTTGGATGAAGTTATTTACGAGACTGATCTTCTCTTTTTCACATTTCACAGGGTTTATGTACAACACACAAACAAGCATTAAGTACACACACGGCTTTCAACTCTAGATAAGTCCTGGAAACCAGGAAAAATCTAGACCGAAGAACAAAGGGAAAAAGTGTAAAATTTTGCCTGCGAAGTGACTCATTCGCAGTATTTCACCACTATTTTTTTTTTTGCTGAAAAAATTGTCTGAATCCCATGCAAAAATATCTTGACGTCTGATGCAGAAAAAAAAAAAGGCGCAGGTTTCTTTTGCAGAAATGGGTTCGAGGTCGCTGTGAATAAATTCCGTTGTCCTCATTTCCGCGGCAATCACTCGCAGACATTCGCCGAAAAAAAAAAAAGAAGAAGAAATATGGCGAAGGGATCATTAGTTAAAATCACTTTTGACGTAAAACCATGCCATATGACGCACGGAAGTACAGAACCACGAATACAGACATTCACATGCATCTAGTATCGGGTGCGCTTTTTCGAATGCAGACCTTTATACATTTTAACAATGAAAAGTGCGAATGAATGGAACATTGCTTTCTTCAGCCGGAAACATTTGAATTTTAAAAATTAGTTGAATGCGGTTTTTTTTCATTTTTTAGATACTGCAGTAAATGAGAATAACATCTCGGTTTATTTGCCCTAGGGAGTTAAACCCCAGAAATTTTAAAAATTCACTCTTCTGCTGTCAATTACATTGTAACAATGGCTTTGCAAGTTTTAGGGGATTTTTAATTTAACATTTTTTGCAGCTGTTAGTTGACTATAGAGTCTCTGACTTGAATGCGAATAGCTGTACTGTATCACTATTGATTCCCCCATTCTTTAAACCCAGAGATAAATTTGGGGCCCATTTTTCCGAAATAGAAAGGGGCTAAAAATTGATGCAAGTTTTGTCATTGCAGTAAAAGCAGTTCCAAGTGTGCATACCCTTTGCCAGAAACATTTTTCTATACTGCTAAAAGGTATTTTTTAAATACTGTGCTGTATGAGGCTTTTGTTATGATCTAAATAAGGTAATGTATATTGACTTTGTACCAAAGGTCCAGTGGAAACTAATGTACTTTTGATTCCCTCATGAAAAAGTAATACTGTACATCACATGATCGGCTTCATTACGCAGAAGGTTTGTGATTCAAAACATGATTTCCATCAAATCTCCCTGGACAAAAAAAAATCTAGCATTTTAGAATGGCATTCTTAGTGCAAAACATTATTTTTTCAGTTTTAAATGCCAAATATTTAATTTATCCCAGACACTCACACAAAAAATTCTTTGGTGGACCATAAAAACCTTTGTATTTCAGCAAGTTATTCTGAGCCTTAAATTCAGGTTCTGAAATCCTGGCAATTTTAAATTCTCAACTTTCTGAAATCCATGGTCTTGTGTTCAGAAGGTGTAATCATGTAACATTTATCCTCTCTTCTACAAAGTTTCATTTTTGAAAAAAAAAATAAAAGCTTGAACTCTAAATTTTTTCTGAAATTTGAGGATTTTTGTTGAGAAAATTTCAACATTCCCCTCAAAGTCAGATAATTTTTTTTAGTAAATTCTTTCTTCAGAAATTGTGCTTTGTGCATTCTTAGGCAGGCCCTCTGTTGAGTGGAGGCCAATTATTGCATATTATTGTAATTTCAAGCATGTATCGACTGGAAAGTAATTTCTGTAGAATTTCATTTGAGATATCCCACGATTAATTCCTATAAGTCTTAGCGGCATGAAACATTGCTCAATCTACATCACACCGATGCGAAGTTTTGGAAAATCTCTCCAGATAAATTCCCATGTACACACAGCAGTGCGTTATAAGCTTATAACTGTACAATAGCTGCATGTGAATGTTGTAAGGAGAAAAATACTTAGGAAACATCGATAGACATATGTGCAAGAAATTCTATATTACAGTGCGATTCTCCGGCGCATCAGTTAGCGTCAATATTATGCTGGGAAGAAACCGTTTCGCGCATCATCACACACCATCATTCCACCTCGCCGGCAACCCTGGCCATGCGGTTCGGTTCATTCCGACTCTGGCAATGCTGAAGGGTATATACAGTATTGCTCAAAGCGCTATCCGATTTTTCCACCATGCAGCAGTTCACTTCATTAACAATACACTTTCGTCATAACGGTCCTTCTCGTCGTCGTTTCCATCGCACGGATTGGTCTTGTCATGATGGTTGTACACGGCAGATTTTATCTTTTTACCCGAAGAATAGATCGATCAGTAAGAGAGAGTTCTATGTCTACACACGTCGAATCTTCACTTTCGCCGAGTGCATGGTAACCGGCGCGCGGATACTCAGCAGTATAGCGACCTCTGCATGAAGACCGTGGGCAGTTTCAACCTGAACCTTGTGATTAGACCCCTGAGGTTCAAGGAGCTCCTGCTGATGCGCACAGCAAGAGTGAGAATGCTCCGTGCTGCTGCTGCTGCTGTATGTTTCTGACCAAGTGAAGGATTATAATTGTGGCATATAAATCTTTATTCTATTTGACCTATGCGTTTGGCTGATTTTTCATTAGTATGCTGTATATACAACAAGTATGTATACGCACGCTGTGTTCTTGAATAAATGGCTCTGTAAATCTGTAGAGCACTGTATATATTTTTCTAAATGTGTCTTTTTGTGTCTAGTGTATATACACTATATATGTGGATGGTCTATCTTGTTATCTATGCAACAAAATTCAAGGGACCAGAAATTTTTTTTACAGATATTTTCATTTTAGAGAACCCCTACAATAATGCAAGGCTAGAAATATATATAGGACTGAAAACCTTTTTCTTTTTACAGAGATTTCAGAGATTATAATTGGAGAAGATATTATTGTAGAGACATAGAGTCCATCACTTGTGTATACTGCGTATGACTATATATAGGGTCATTTCAGTTTACTTAACTAGCCTTTGCTGAGGTATAGATAGTATCACATTTATTATATCTAACTTAGTCAAAAACTATCCTCAAGTTAGATATTAATCCATGTTTCTTGGATATAATGGAGGCTATACAGAATAGATATGATATCTTCAGCAGCTTGAAAAAAAAAATCGAAAATTAAATGAATTCAGGTTTGATTCATTTTTCATATATGAAGCTGGGTTTGTTATTTAAAAAAACGTTTAGTTTCACTGAAAATGGGGTGAGCATCTTAAATGGGATATGATTTTATAAAAATGTTAGGCTGCAACATCCAGGCAAGGGTCTTCTGCACGTGAGTGCACAAGGTATTTCAATAAATACGGTACACAATGGCTTGAAATGCTTTCTTATATACCATTCATAAAGTCATATGGTCAGCCACGTAGTGCGGCAGCACCACAAAATGTATACTGTACTGCTCAGGCACATGGAGCAGGCCACGCATGGCAACAGCACCAAACGCTTCACATCAGCTTAACTTAGTTCATTTGAGGTTGCGCAAGAAAGGGAACTTTCACTACTCGCACTGGAGTACCTTGGTATTTTAGTATTACTGTATCTCCCTCATCTACAACGGTTCTGCGGACCCAAGAGCATGTATATAATGATGAGCTTCTATAGACTCCATAGTACACTACGCTACAGGATTCCAGTGAGGAAATCGCACATCCTGATGATGGAATAACTCATTTCCTGACTGATCCCCTGGCCATTTTACCACGTTTTTACCACGTTTTTATGACCTCACTTTCTTGTCTGTCTGTTTGTCCGGATCAAATTTTGAAACTCAAATTTCACTCACTTCCCGACTAGCTATCAAGCTGAAACTTTCAGGATAGCCTAGAAACTGATGACAATGCAATCTTATGTGAAAAAATTAATTTTAAGAATATTTTTTAAAAAGAATAAAATAATTATAGTAGATTTCTATAATAAAACTTTGAGCAGGTTTTCCTTGGCCCCAAGAAAAAAACCCATGGTGAACTGAATTGGTCGCAGAGGTCCGAGTTCANGTGGTTTTTTAGATTAATTTTTTAATCTACTATAATTATTTACTGTTGAGAATCACTTCGACTCTTGGATAAGGCAAATATACTGTAATATACAGATAAGGTAAAATAAATAAGCGCGGACTGTTGTTCATTTGCCTCGCTATTTTCAAGTGGAATGTACTATATACGTACTCCCATGTCAGATACCCTTGTTGCATTTCCCATCGGTCACCGCTAATGTGCATTGATGAATATTTGATTACATACTACATATCTATCAAGGTCTGCAGGGCTCATGACCAAGAGAATTTCAAGGTGGCTGCTTGTAAACAGTACTGCTGTATAGTTTTGTGTCAAAATAAAATTTTATGAATGGTCTAGCTTTCACTCAACTCTGCCTACTTCTTAATTGCGTTTGAAAGAGTTCCTGCTGGCATTGCTGTGAAATTAATTCATTCATCAAGCATCACTGCTGGGATATATTCATCTCCTTGTTCTTGAAGCAGAAGAGAATTCACGGACTCATCCATGTCTGCGCGTCTGTGCACTTCTGACAAATCTGAATAACTCCTGAATTACAGTATAATTTGCATTTCAGCAAAATTGCAGCAGCAGTAATTGTGGAAGAATATACTATAAAATTTATGCTGTACTGCATTGTACTGTAATACCGTATTTACTCAAGTACCAAACGCACCTTTTTCCCCAAATTTCAGAAGAAAAAAAAGGGATGCGCTACATAACTGGGTACAAAATTTTCAAGAAGTTCTAGGAAGTTATGTGCGGATTATACTTGATTATAATGGAGAAATTGGGAGCAAATGTAACAAGAAAACGTTTTTTTACTGAAAAAATTGAAAATTTATTAGATTTTTGTTCAATTCATGCCTAAAATCAAATTTTTTGTTTTTATTTGCAAAATTTTGTGGTTTTAGATTCACTAAAGATTACGGTGCACTTCTTACTCGGGGATGAGATTTTAGCAAAATTTCCAACTGAAAAACCCCTCTGCGTGCCTTATTAGACGGCAAGTGGCACTTGAGAAAATACACAGTACACTTATGGTAGGGTACTCTCATTCTTTGAGAGGTCCTGGGGTCCAATGGAAAAGCTCTGTGTGTCTGCTCTTTTACCTGTGTAATTGAGAACAGTCTTCTGGAAGACAGAGCAGTACCGTCTTGGCTCCTGAGGCTACGCGACTGTTCCAGAAGTAGTTTGTGATTCAGAAATTTTCGTGGTGTGATGAACGCCTATACGGAAAGGTGATGAGTTGAGATAGGTGTACGAAGCTTCAGGAATTTACTGTGTGATCCATTCGTTTCATTTGACTTGTGTCTGTTCGTTTTTGCGATGTTGTCGATAATTTTTGCGGATTAAGAGATATCATCCCGTTGAAACGTGTATCCAATGACTTGAATCCGGGCGATCACGATGGGTGACCTTTTGGGTGGAAGCTGACGACCTCGAATCATCAAAAAGATCTGGAATTCCGGGTTTGTTCGTTTGCGCTTTTAAACGTTTGTTTGTTGACATATTTTCAGGCTTTTGTGACCTTTTTGAAATTGGTGCTGAGAGCCATTTTTACTTCGAGCAGATCTACCATACCGAGTTTTTCAGTGTCATATATGACGTTGGACACAATATTTGGTGAGTACTCATCGTTGTCGCATGCGTAGCGTACATCGAGAGGGAAAATTCTGTTCGTTTTGCAGACGGAAGGTCGGAAAGGGTGCTCCCTTCGAGTATCACCGATTCAAACGTTCGGAAAGGGCCCTCTGGCTCAAAATTTTTCGAGTATATGTACGTCGCACATGTCGAGCCCGCTTCGGAGACTGAGTCATCCTGCCATAGGTAATAATTCACGAAACTGTAGTGGAAATAGTCATTAAATTTGCCTGTCTCTTATCTTCTAGGGCGGACGAGTCCTCAAGTCTAGATGAGCTTTGGAAGCTGCAGCCATTTCGCTCGTGACTAGCCTAAGCATCACGCATTGGATTTCATGGTTCCACATTTCGCTCGTGACTAGCCGAAGCATCACGCATTGGATTTCATGGTTCCACAATTCAGCTGATGCTACTCTTCTGGATTCTTCAACATTGAACCACGCAGTCGTCATTCAATCTTCCGGAAAGCCGCTGAAGATCATCCCCTTTCATTTTTGTTCTGGATACCATTCGAAGTCTTTTTGTGAGCCGTGAAACAACCAAGGCATTACCATGGCTTCGTTGAACGTCAACCGCAACGTCACAGATCTCTATTACCGCTACAAGATGCCTAGAATAATGGCTAAGGTGGAAGGAAAAGGCAATGGCATACGAACTGTCATACTGAACATGGTTGAAGTCGCACGATCTCTTGGTCGCCCTCCAACTTGTAAGTAATGCGAGTAACGTATGTACATGAATGCAGTGTAAGACACGGTTTTTGACGCATAGATAAGAATTGAGGTTTCCGCGAAAATCGATAATGTATTTCGTTAATGTACGAAGTGCAACTTTTGGGATTGGAGACAATTTAACGTACTTGACCGTCAGAAGGTTAACTTCTTCGACATCATTTTACCACTGAAGATGGTGATAGAGCGTCTTATCGTTGCTAAAACGATGAAATACGGCGAAATTTATGAATGTTTTCGATGAGATTAGACATTACCTTTGCAGATACGACCAAGTATTTCGGATGTGAGCTGGGAGCTCTGACAAGGGTCGACTTGAAGAATGATCGTTACATTGTCAATGGATCTCATGATGCGAATAGACTACAAACGCTGCTTGATGGATTCATCAAAGAATATGTACTATGCCGTGCATGCGACAATCCTGAGACTGTTCTTCTGGTCTCCCAAAAGAGAGGCACGATCGACAGAACTTGCAAGGCCTGCGGTCATCTGAGCCACGTTGACCTGACGCATAAACTAACTGCTTTCATCCTCAAAAATCCACCTGGTTTGTAAAGCATAGTTTATGTCGTTTGAGGAACAAAGTTTGATTGAGAGTTCGATATATTTTTGGCAGAGGATTGTAAGAAGAGCAAGAATGGAGGCGGAACCGAAGCTGCCGATAACAACGATGACATAATGAACCATAGCCCTACACATGAGGTTTGTGTGAACTCGTGAAATGTATGAGTGATTGTAGTAAAGTTTCGAATTCTCTACGATCTCGTCCACCCATTTTTCTCTCGGTTTTTCTTTGTGAGAAACGATGACTTGCGAAACAAAAATTTGTTGTAAACGAATTTAGGTCTTTAGGCATATCACTGTTATCCCGAAATTTGTGTCGTCTTATTGAAAGACGCGTTAAATGCCGATGATTTGACTTCTATGATTTTGAATCAAAGGAAGCAGATGATGACGATTGGTCAGTGGACGTGAGTCCGGAAGCTGTGAAGCGTCGCATGGAAGACCTGAGCAATGGTGTCAAGAACTTGGCTGTCACCGACGACCTCGAGAAAACCGAGAAGGTGACTTGAGGAAATCCGCTTTCCGAAATTTGAAATGAAAACTGCACGAAGTTTCGATTTTCTTTTTGTGTGATACCATTGTTTTGATCTCGTGTTCTTCAGGAGCGTATTGATATCCTGTATAATTACGTGAAAGCGAAGAAGGAAGCCGGAAAGCTTGCGGTCGCTGGAGTTGATAAAGACATCTTGAACGAAGCTGAACGTCTGGACGTTAGGGACAAAGGAACATTGGTTCTCGCCGAGTTGCTGTTCGATTCATCCATCTTGTTACAGGCAAGTTTCATTGATTCCAACGTTCGACGCGGCGTGGAAAATATTTCCAATTACAGTATTCAACTTTTTGTTCCATGAAGCGAGAAAATCTGATTGGATGTCCTCAATGAAGAATGGCAGTTGGGCCCCAAAACACGAAAGATTCAACTTACGGATATTTAAAACTAAAAAATAAAATGTTATACATGTTGACTACATCTTGAGATAGGGACACTTTTCCATTATTCCTAAAAAAAATGGTGAAATTTTCTGAATTTTACTGTATCTCTTGAATAAATTGAGCTATTATATTCAAAAAATCAAAAATTAATTTCCTCATAAATTACTTCAGTTCATAACTAAAAAAAACTATTTAATTTTGTGCTGTTTTCAGTTTTTTTCCATTATGTGTGCAGTGTTGCTAGACTTTTTATTTACTTCTTGATCTCCTTGCAATTAGAAAAGACCGGATTCTGTGTGGTTTTATTTTGCGCATTTATTCCCTATAAGGCCTATATCTTGAAGTTGACCATTTTTTTTCATTTTTAAGGAGTTCATTCCTATTTTTTTGATGACCAAGGGAACTAATTGCATATGTTACCATTGAAGTCTATGGGAAAACGTAAGCTAATGTACAGATGCTCCAACATGAGTACATGGTCCAAGCACCGATTATGTCCGCATCCCGGGGCCTCGCCCTATACGGACTGAATGCTGAGCTGCTAATTTCAAAGTTGAAATTCTGGTGTCTTCGCGTTCGTTGAATTAATGGCTCAAAATATCTTGCGTGTCAAATTTTTATCAAGATGGGAGATGCTCGGGAAACTCCGAACATTATTTCTTTTCCTGACACTTTTTAACTCTTTCAGGCGAAGCTTCACAGACTGCTGTTCCTTCGCTTTTGCCACGAAAATCCGAAAGCTCAAAAGTACTTGCTTGGTGGGATCGAGCAAGTAATTTCAATGAACAAAGTCCTCTTGCCGAAAGTGAGCCACATTCTGAAATCCTTCTACGACATGGACATTCTGGAAGAGGACGTTTTGCTGGATTGGGGTAAAAGAGTCTCGAAGAAGTACGTGACTAAAGAACTGAGTGAAGCCATTCACACCAAGGCGCAGCCCTTCATCACCTGGCTGCGCGACGCTGAAGAGAGTTCGTCTGAAGAAGAAAGCGACGAGGAAGATGATGTTGAGGTGGGTTGAGAATAAGGCCTGTAGAAATTTTCTTGTGGCATATTTTGTAACTTTCTAGGCATCAATTGTTATACTGTACTGTGATATCTCGTTACCTAAATAAAAATTCTTTTCAAACTCGAAAAAATGCTTCTGATGAAAATCTTGTTAAATCAATCTGAAACATAATTAAAGGATTCCTGAGAATTATGCCACGTTTTCAGAAGATAAATTGGAGCCAACATCAATATTGATGGAATCTCGTTGCCTGTGCAAAGACTTGTTGACCTGGAAAAAAGGCTTGTGATAATGAAAATCTCGTGAAGTTAATCCGGAACATAAATTCAAGATTCCTGAGGATTACACGGCGTTTTCATCACATAAATCAAAGCAAATGCAATAACAATATGAATGGAATCTCGTTAACTGTATGAAGCCAATTTGACCTGGAAAAATGTTTGATACTGTAATGAAAATTTCTTGGAACCAATCCGAAACAAAAATCAAAGATTCCTGAGGATTACTTCGCTTTTTCGCCAGATAAAATCGGAGCAAATTTCAATACAGGTACCTTAATTTAATACCCTAAATCGATTTATGTGCAACGCACTTGTAGTGAACCCGACCAAATGTATTTTCTGGTCAAACCGTTCATCTACTACAGTATTTCAAGTACTGTATAATATTTTTTCGATTGAAATTCACTCAATTTTTTGATTGGGTTTAATACTTCACAAATGAGGAAGTTTCTTTGTTTTGGGGCCGTTCTTTGAATTAAGTTCTTGTGCGGATTCCTTTGGGATAGATTCCGTTTTCATAAAATTAAAACTGAAATGAAGCCGTAACTTGTTCCTGAACACTCGATTTTTGGAAATTCCTGATCTTTTCACTATGGCTTTCCAAACATGGACATTTTATGCGTACTCTCTTCTAGAATATATGTTTTTAAAGGAATATATGAAATTTTTCATGAAAATGTCCATTATTTATAGATATCATACGACGATCGAGCCTCTGGAGCGAAAATCAAGCCAGTCGTCCAAACCAACGGCGCGAACCATAATGAAGCGGATGACTTCGACATAGACACCATTTGAAAGTCACCGGCCAAAGTTGGAAGATCATCAACTACATTACAAACCGCGTTTGAAAAAGGAAAATGATTACGACAAAGCAGATAGGAATTCTTGTTTCAAAGACCACATGCTCCTTGTGGACATGTGTATATTCTATCGCTTTCAATTTTACGTGCAGAAAATCTTGTTCGTTAATTTGCTGATTGGCACGTCTGCGTTGGGTTGGTGTTGGGAATCCTTTTCTTCCACTTTTTTTTAATGAATGAAGGAAAATGTATTGAAAACGTTCCCTGTCGCAGTCGTCTGGTATTTCCAGGTTTAACGAATAATCACGATATGCTATACTGAAAAGCGTCTCGATTTTGTTTTCTGTTCAGATAAAGTGGGATGCGAACATTCGGACATCAGTTCAGGTTACAAGAAGTGTTCAAATAAAATTTAAAATGTAACCAAAAAAAGTATTCACCATTCTGAGGTTGAAGAACACATGATCCGGATTTTGTGAGTGTTCAAGCTGGTAATTGAAATATGTCCTCTAAAAATTATAGTCCTGTGTACTGTAAAAATTGATTTCATCTTTCATTCGCAAGTACAGTGGGCCCCCATCTTACGTCATCATTCCAGGATGGATGTTGTAACATAGGGCCGTCATAAGTTGTAACCCTACTTCCCTTAAGGTTACATTATAAAAAAATTAATTTGTTCCAGAAAAAGAATATTAAACTAAAATTACCTTTATTTTTCAACTTTTTGTCAGAAATTGCATTAATAGACACAAGACATGTTTGAAAGACTGTAATTTTTGCCAAAGGTCCAATATCATCAGTAATTTACTCACTGCAAACATTCTACCAACAGAAGTTATTTAAGGCAGCTGTGAAATAATTTCCAGACCTGTCAGAATTTCTTAGGGGGGCAATCATTAAAACAGATTTCCAGGGAAACAGCAAAGAAAATGTTGTTACAACCTGAATATTAATAATGTAATCAGATTTTTCAAATCATAAATTTATTTCCTCAGCTCAAATTTTTTTCCGGCCACATTCAAACATAGTCAAGAAAAAAAATCACATAGATCCCCATCAGAAATATTTGTCTCGCCATAAACAGCAAAATTTTCATAATGCATCTTCTCCACCAGATGTTCTTTTTTGAGGTAATCTGTGATATTATTTTTGATAATTCTTTGGACTTCGGATACAGATTCAATTTAGAAATCATGGCTTGCCCAACATTAGCACAACAAAATCAGCAAGCACCGCAAACAGATGACCTTTTCTTGTCAGCTGCTCATCTTCACAAGGTTTTCTTGGCTGAGCAGAATATTGCGGAATTTCTCAAGCACTACGTTGGCGCCGTTGAAAACAAAGCTGGCTCAAGTAAAATTTTTGCAGTGCACCAAAATAAGTTGGCAAAGAACCGAAGATAACATTACCCAAAGCTTGTGCAGAAAATGGATAGAAAAAAATCATCCTCAATAACCATAAGTGACTGGCAATATTTTCCCCGATTTATATAGCACAAACATTCCAAATCAAATATTTTCCGCACTATTTTCACTTTCTTTCTCTTTCTAAATAAATTTAATTTCTCAGAATTACTGAAAAAAAATATTCCACCTTGAAGCATTTTCCTCAGAAGCTGTCGTATCATGAAGCCCTGACGTAAGTCTGGGGTTTTTATGAATAAAAAAGCATCGTAACTTGAAACCGATGTAACATGGGCCCGTTGTAAGTCGGGGGCCCACTGTAATGGGAACTGTCTCAATTTTTAAACCATACAAATATCATGATTATGGTACATTCGAGAAAAAATAATACTGTACTGTATATGTAATTTTGTATTGACCAACGATGTATTGGAGGTGCCATCAATAAGTGTATGCGAGTCGTGCATTTTCCACTCAAAACTCCCTGGAAACGAATTTATTCAAGAGACAACGAAAAATTCGTGAAAGCTTTGCACGAACTTTGAGAAACGCGTAATGCAACAATTCCAAAAATCAGCATTCAACAGAACCAAGTGTTCATGATTTTACTGTACATCAATATACAGTATCCGGTGTTCTTACAATCCTAATTGTATGAGAATAACAGAACTTGCAATGGTTTTGTAAGATTCTCCGCTTTTCATCACTTGAAAAGCAAGGGGTGTTCTTCATATTTCTTGACGATCCTGGCAACAATGTCCGTAGTGGAGATACCGAGGGTACGTGAAGTGGTTACGAAACGACCTGCGGCTTTCACATGCTTGTATGCGTCTGTTGTGCCAGGAAACAAGCAGGGAAGTTCATCGTGTGCGATGAAATCAATCTGTAATCATCCAATTGTGCTTTTGTTGATTCATCGATTATTTATTGATTTGAATATGAAAGCCAAGGATTTGAAGACCTTTTCGAAGGACAACAGAACATTTTCAAGTTCCAAAACCTCACCTTCAAAGTTTGCAGAGTGTCAAGCGTCATGCAGCCGAATGGAAAATCAGGGAAGACCTCGTCCACGTGCTTGCAATGGCGAACTGCTTCATATCTCGTTTCATTGGGTTGTACGTTGGGTCCCTTGTACTTCAGACAAGCTTCTTGACCAAGAACTGAAGAAATTTAGCACATACATGATAGCATCTTACGAATATGGTACTTGGTGGTACTTCAAGTTCCACACAATAAGTCGGGAGAGTATTTTTTACTCTCACGTTTGCGGTTGGCTGTGATGTAGACCATGCCGTCTACATCACCCGAATTTTTCTTCATTGACGGCCTACCATAGGTAAATTATTCAAACCATACAAAAAATCTGTACCCATCTCAAAGCTTGCAAATTTGGGCAAGTTTCTTCACTCAAAGATATTTTGCGTTGATGAGTTGAAGCGAAGTATCATAACATCAATAAAAATTGTATAAATAAAGAGTATATTTTTTGGGTGTCTGGAAAGTTTTTATCTTTAATTTACTACATTATTTCATCTCTTGCACATTGCATTATACTTTTTTGAAAATAGTGATCATTAAAAATTTTTGACACACTATCAATAAATGAATCAGAATTAGTTATCTAATCTCTATATATGAGACAAACAATTGTTTACTATGATATGCATCTTTGATAGAAGCTTCTCATGGAGTAGATCTTTGATCAATTGGACTGATGTGGAATGCCATTTTGTCCACATAATCAAAAATGAAAGAAAATATTTTTTTAAAAGAAATTGCTTGCACCAATTTGTTGTCTGTAGGTTTATATCATGAATGAACAAATGCTGCTATGTAAGGATTTTGACACAAGAAAAAATTAAGCAATTGTATACTGCATGTCTCATGCATATTTCATGGTTGGTTGTTAGAGTATAATGAAAGTATTACCTCCTGCAATGAGATAAACATTGGGGAATGCTTCCTTGGCTTGTTTCAGCATGTTCATGTGACCAAGATGCATCAAGTCATAGACTCCAGTTGCTAAGACGCGTACAGGTCTGTCAGCTATGGAAAATTTTAGTTTATCAATTATACTTCTTATATATTTTTTCAAGAGCAACACACACCGTAAATAACTTTTCTGATTATTCATTTTACACAGTTAAATCCCACTCAATAGAACAAAGGTATACCTTTTCCAGATTTAGCTTCTTCAAAACTGATCGGACTGAAGTTGCAGTCATGAAATGCATCAAGTGCTGTGGGTTCATAAGAGAAAGGTGCTGGTTCATTGTTCCTCTTACAAACACTCATTTCTTTGACAGAAATTTCACTGAAGAAAAGTATTTTCAGCAAATTATCAACAGGTTTAATCTTAAAAAAAAAATGTTCCTCCTAAAGCTGCATACTGCGAATTTAAATTGAAATAAACCCTTTCACACAACATCATAAAAACCACTATCATTCACTTCCACTCCTTGTGATTATACTTCCACTGCTGAACATGTTGATTTCTTTGACTTAAATCGGTCAAATAAATTATTCTGAAGTACACCGTCTACTTGGATATATTTCGCCGAGTTGATTAAATTCTGAATTTCTCTAATGTGATACGCAATTGCAGCTAATTTAACACCCAGTCTTCGAAGCAGACGCAGCTATGTGGAGATTTGAAGGGAAAAGTTGAACTGGCCCTAAAAAAAACACTTTTCCTACCATTTCACACGCTGTTTCTTTCTGGTACAATAGAATTCCTTAAAATGCTTCACCCTTCAACAATGATGCTTTTCACTGTTTATCCGTTATTTGTTGTAGTTAGATTCTGCTAATAAACGTGCAAAATGCTGGGCTTTAAACGATTTCTTTTTTTTTTTTTCATTCGGGGCTTCAAATTTCAACGCTGTTCATTTCTTATTCAAGCATCGAAAGTTTTCCAGAAAGTTGATTTTCTTATAGTTTTCATTTAGTATTAAAAAGTTTTGCAGTAAAATCAGTAAAAAAAACCTCTTCTCAAATTTTTTTAGCGCACTCATTTATATTTTGGCGAGATATAGCAAAGTTTTCTTCCTACCTGAGCGAATCATGACCAAGGAGACGCTCAGAAATACTGGATCATCTATTTTCTCACGCCACCTTAAATTTTGCTACACAAAAAGGGATATAAATGATAATATTTTCGCAGAAGACTAGCTGAAGGTTATTTTCAAGTTTTTAGAAAAAAAAATTTCTCGAACGAAAGACGACCAGGAGCTCGTCGTCAGTGGCGGCCTTAGGGTGGGGCGAGAGGGGCGGCTGCCCCAGGCCCCGCACTTGAGGAGGGCTCCGCTGTCTGGTGGTTCTGAAAATTGGCTGTCCCCTTGAATTTTTTTTTAACTTGCCTTGAACCTGGAAGGAGTGGGACCCTTCCAAAAGGATAAGTTTATTTTCAACTCTTGACAAAGTTTCCCACCAAGTGATCTGATCTATAAGTGCAGCACAACAAAGCCAAAAATGCATTCAGAAGAATATTGGCATAGGAGCTTTCCTT
>CAJPEX010003752.1:0-26523 GCA_905338405.1 Notodromas monacha
ATTCTTGTAGTGCAAAGTGGCTTGTGTTTCATTTCAGTTCGAATTTCTGACGTAGAACTGTTCTGTGTAGGAAATAACTAATTTCTAGTCCCATGTGGTTACTTTTTGGTTGATACATAATTTTACTATACTGTACAGTATGATATTATCAGGTGTCGCCTGAATCGTCCACGCTGGAAATACAGTACGATATTGTAGTCTAATGTGACGAAAGCTTATTTCTCTAACCAAACTGAATCTTGCTGATTTGTTATGGTACATTAGGTCAAGTTTGGCTTGGGTTGGATTATCTTTGAAAAGGCTGAAGATTCCGGTGTAAAGTTTTTGCAGTAGCGAAGGAATTAATTATGGACACGAGGCATAAAAATGGAAAGAGCCAACATTTTCAAAATGAATTCCCGCGACGTTATATTTTCAACATGATGTTGGAATATCAGATCGAACTCTCCGAGTGTTTCATTTTGATTTACCTTATTTACGCGAATATAAACACTATTTTTCAATTTTAGAAGCTCAGAAACTAGGGGTGCTTTATTCGCATATTCGTGCAACGGACGCAATTATGCGTCATTGTTAAGAATTTTTCATGTTCGCGGCCTACAAAACGATGGAGTACTTCGATTTTTAAATTATTTGGGAATTTAAATTACGAATAATCAAGAAATGGTCCGTTTTTAGCACCTCAAAATGCCTGAGTCATTTAATAAATGGGAAGAGCATCGGTTTTTTGACACCGTTTTTCCTTCTCCGGGAAAATTCTAAATTTAGTCAGACACTTCAGGTTCTTGGAAAGTTTGAACACCAGGAAAGTAAGTGGTTCTCGATAACTCGAACCTCCCTAAGTCGAAAACCCTCCTAAGTCGAATTTTTTTTTCAGGGCTGTCTGAATCCCCTTAGAACTAATGCATTTAAAACCTCCGTAAGTCGAATTTTCTGTGGCCTGTTGGCTTTCATTTTCTTGACACAGGAAAGAAAAAATGCAATAAAACATAAATTGATTTGTTTTAAAATGAGGTGAGAGACTTAATTGGGCAAATGAACCCTGCCTCCAAGTTCAGGATGCTCTCAACTCATTTGAAGAAGTAATTTCAGCCTCAGAAGATTACAATTTACAATTTTGAGCAATTTTTATGTTTCCCAACACAAAAGGGCTTTTTATTGTATATAAATTCAAAACCTCCCTAAGTCGAATTTTTTTGATGGTCCCATGAAGTTCGATTTAGAGAGGTTCAACATTCGCCTATTGATTGAATTTTAATTTTGTAAATAAAAATAAATAAATAAAGTGATCATACGGTTTTCGCGTAAATATGGTATTCACTGTGAGCTCGTTTCTTTCTGTGGGCGCACTCCTGTGGATCCCGTTCCACTTAAAAAAAAAATATTCATAAAAAATTGAAAATTTGGGTACGATTTGCATTTGAAAAGCGGATTCTTACTAAAAGTACGCGTTTAAAATTGCAGGGATGAAGTGGACTGGTCATCGGCTCTTGCTTCTGACATTGTAAGGGTACACCTCGTGGATCACAATTTATTTTCCAAGCGAGAAAATGAACTAGGATCTCGATTCTTCGATAAAATCGTGGAAGTTGTTGACCATCACGTTGAACAAACCCGATTCGACGCAGCAGTCGAGCTGAATATTCATCGAGTTGGTTCTTGTGCTTCACTAGTTCATGGTCTCTTTGTCAAAAGTGAACGTGGTATTCCGCCCCTTCTCGCTCGGTTGCTCCTCGGTTTGTAGTTGATTAACATGCCAAGTACTTTCTGAATCAACGAACTTCTCCATCAGGTCCGATTATTGTGGACACGGTGAATCTCAGTCCTGCTGCAAAAGTGGCGACAGATGTGGACCAAACCGCGTTGGCGAAATTAGAAGAAGTTCTGCTGTCTTCGGAGGAATCCGAATCTTGGGACCGTAACAAGCAGTTTAGTCGGTTGCTAGCTGCCAAATCCGACGTTTCTAGTCTGACGTCATTGCAGATTTTGCTAAAAGACTTGAAACTTGTGAATCCTACGAAGGACGTCAATCCGGTCGCTGCAGTTCCTACTATCCCCATGAAAGTTTCAGTAAGTTTGAATGTTATGCTGTTCATGTTACTCATTTTGGTAATATGCCCGATAAAACACGTTGACTGCACACGGGATAGTTTTTAGTGTGTTTAGTGGAACGAACGTAGAAGTTGATCGACAATTGTGAACGTGTATCTGCGGAATTTTTCACAAATGCCATTAGCTTGGAGAAGTCAATTCCTCGTTAATTGAGAAAAAATCCTTGCTGAACCCATCTCTAACATTCTCACTGAGAGGTTGATCATTGGCGCACAGGAGGAACCTAGAAAGTCATGGAACTTGAAACCGTTCAATGTATGATAAAAACGTCGCCATTGTTTCAGCAACGCTCATGAAAATTGATGAGTTCGATGAGAAAGTAGGAAAATGTATTGTATGCCACACACTTTTCATATGCGCCATATTCTTGCATTTTTAGGATAATGTTGAAATGAGTGGTTGATGTGAAATACATTTTCCTATTTACGGAAGCGTTTTTCTGGTATAAATTGAGATCCGTATTTTTTTTTTTCTTCTCGAATTCACAGACATTTTTGAAGCGAGAAGACTGGGAAAAGGCATTGGAAGAGCTTCAACTGCTGCATCGTGTCAAAGTAATAGTCGTGATGGGAGTCGTTTGCAGTGATGACCAGAACCTCGAACGTGATTTGGGACTGTTTTGGGGAGATGCTGTGGTATCACAGCTCGTGAGTCTCTGTTAAAAAGTTTCTTTTACATGTACATTTGACGCGAGTTTGAATAATTTTTCAGGTTCTTGACGGATTCTTCTCTGACAAAGGCAGTACGCTTGAATTAGAAGCAGTGGGCGAATTATCCGGCGATCGCTTCAAGTATTTTCGACAGAAGAACTTCCGTGCGACGCGTAAATTTATTTTACCTTTAGTTTTGGAATCGATTAACAACGGTGCTCAGTCTGCTGCGACTTGATTGTGGATTTCGTATGTGGAAGTAATGATGATGTGTGAAAAGTTTACCCTCGTGCGAAAAACGCAATTGTGATTCTCAATTATTTCATGTTTTCTTTTTCTTCATATGTGATAAAAGAAATGGATTCATCCGATCTCGGCGTCTAGTCTGACATTTTTGTTCCGTGGTCGTGGTGTTTATTCTTTACTTGAGTCAGTTTATTTCTTTGCCGTCAATAGAATTGAAAGTATCCTGAACGGAGATGCAGAGTGAGGACTGTGTGAGCGGCGTTGAAAATCTTGCGTTGTCGAATCCAGCTTCGAATTTGCCCACGCCGAGTTCTTCCGGACCGTATCTTGTGGTCCCTAATGGATTTCATCCTGCTCACGCCACAAGTGCAGCACAAATGATGTCTGCTGAACAAATCAGCTTGGTAAGTTCTTTGTTTGCCTCGAGCTTTTTTCCCGAGTATTACGTTCTAAGTACCGTTCTAGTCGAGTACCACGGACACCTTTTTCTTCAATTTGAAACGAAAAAAATGGAGGGGGGGGGGTTGGTTTGCTCGTCGAAGGCGGATGTAAAATTTTTCAAAAAGCTTTAGAAGTTTATGTCTACATTATACTGTCCTGGATTCTGATGGGAAATTTAGAATCAATTTTAATGGAAAAAATTGAAAATTATTTGAATACCGGTTCAATATGTGTCGGAATTCTAATTTGGGTGTTCTTACTTTTGAAATACAGTACAGTATTGCAGTTTCAAATTCATTAAAAATGGGTTGTGTTTCCTACTAGGGGATACAATTTTATCAACATTTAGGACTGAAAAACTCTTGGTGCACGGCTTACTTGAGGGCGCGTGGTACTCGAGTAAATACAGTGTTTAAAAAGTTGAGTGTTCCTTCCTTTCTATTCATTTATGTATTTTTTTTTCACTTCCAGACGTCAAGTTTTCTTTCGTGACGCACATGTTCTGAAATTTCAATTTTTGTTCCAAGGAACTGTAAGCCCTGATAATCTCTCACGTTCTCCGTTTATTTCCCATGCGTGAAGTCTTTTGTTAGGATTATGTTTTAGTATTCAATACCGGTTCACTTGAATTACCCGGCCTTTGACAAACATGGCATTTGATTTTCTCCGCAAAATGTTAATCCGTCCGGAATAAATTTAGTAGGCTTTGAGTGATTTTTTTCTTTCTCTAATCGACCACTATTTATCTGCGGTAATGTGTGTTGATATTTTATGAGGGTATGCCTGGGAATGTCAGTTATTTCCTATGAGATCATTCATGAATTCCTTTGATCATTCGACCGACATTTTTTTTCTTCAACATTTTATTGTACTGACGAAGACATCCGAGATTCATCCTGATTTCAAAAATCCAATGCTGTCTTTCTTGGGAGGGGCATGTATTGAAGTGGCAACGACAATTTTTATGCTTCTTTAATCTTCATCAGGGTATTCAAGTTATAACAACTGTTGATATGATTTTTGTACAATGCTTCTATTCTCTTGAGATGTGTTAGTGTTGAATGCGGTACAATATTGTGATCCTTGCTTTTTTCGGAGAAATTGTACATGATCTTCCGTTATTCACAATTTTCTGCACGTGCTTCTTCGACGCCTGCTTTTTGAAACTTCTGAGAGCTGTTCCTCGATTTTATTGATTCCGCCAACTTCATCCAGCAATTTTTCAGCAAATCAAAGAAAGTCGCGTGAAGCCATTGTTTCGTAGCCAGGGAAAACAGCTGCGTCATCTGCGTGCATGAGATTAAATGTTCAAAATTATCAAAGAAGCCGTATTTTCTCAGGAAGGTGAAAAAAATAATCACATCGTATTATTCAATCAAGCTCCTCGTTTTAAAATCGGGATTATCCTATTGTGTCGTTTTTTTGATGTAACGAATTCATTTTCTGTTTTTGCATCCGTATAGAAAATCCCGTTTCCCGAGACTCCACCGTAATAATCTGATTCACCCTCGCATTTTCGTGCGTTTTTTCCCCCCCACCAGAACAATTCCCAGAGCTCATCCGCGTACAACTCGTGCCCGTACACGCCTTTGAACAGTGTTGCGGATGAAGAGGAAGACGAGATGGACGACTTGAGCGCGAGCGCGTCTCGTCGCAGTCGTGCTTCGTCTACTGCCCCTACTCCACCGAGCCATTCCAGAGGAGAATTGCGTCGTCAGTTGGGGCCGCGAAATCAGGACATCCTGCCCAGCTTCAATTCCAGGGACATGTTGGAGAGGATTGAGTACAAGCGTCGAAACATGCGCGCTGCGCGAGGAATGGAATTTGCTGCTTCTGGCGAAACCTCGCCGAATCCGTATCCCTTCACTCCGAAGAACTCGTATGTGGAGTCTTCGTTTGACGAGGCCTACAGGTGAATTAATGATGTACATCAGATTACGACAGTTCCTTTTTCTTTTATTGGTAGTGTGTAACTGACAGTGAGTTTCCAGTCACACAATAAGTCGCTGTCTTTCAAAGTGTGACGCCGTGTGTAAATTAAACGCAGTCGAAAACGCAATTTAGTCGCATGAAATACTTCGAATAATTGGAATTTTATACGTATTGTGCTTGGTAAAAGAGCAGAGCTGTTTTTTTTTTTTAGATTTTGTTTACATGGCGTCTTGCATCAGGTGCCACGATGAAGGAATCATCAATTTTTCCAGGAAAGCCTCCGCTTTATTCTCTAAATTTTCAATGAAGGAAGGTGTCCTGCAATAACAAAAGTATTTTCAACAATTTTAATTTTAAAAATAGCATGTTTACAATTATCCTGAGTTCTTAAATGAGCATTGACTTGTGATTCCCTCTAATGATCCAATGATATCCATAGAAAGTGCCTTCACTTTTTAATTTTTTGGCCCATTTTTCATCCATTGCTAGGAATTTTCGTGCCTTCGAATTCAGGCTTTCGCGTAAGAACCAAATGGAGGTAACTTTGATCCATTGAAGTTGAGGTACTAAACTGAGGGTTAACTGTAATGCTAATATAATGTTGCTCAGTTCCACCCTCCAAGTGAGCAAAAAATGAATAGCTCCCCCGAATCCAATCATGAAGCTCAACAGGAGCGCCCTTATGTCAGTGCTGTTCTCTTATTTTTATTTTTTGTGTCCATCTTAGAAATCGAGTGATGAATGGACTGGAAAATTTGGAACCAGATCAAATCGCCAAGAAAGTTGAAGAGAAAAAGAAATTTTATCGTTTGGACCTGGACGAAGCTCAGGGATTCTTGCACGGCATCGCAGAAGCCGACGATGATCACGATTTTCTCGTGCCATTCCAGATTGAACTGGACTCGACGACTCCGAACTGAAGAGTCTCGACTAACTTCATCGCGCGTAGTTGTACATTTCGGCTTAGGAAACTGCACTTTCCTTTTCTTTTTGTTGATCGTTCTACTTTCCATTCTAAGTCGGCATTTTTGTTTGCTTATTTTGTTTGTTTAATCTCTTGCGCAGGATTGTTTTTTTTTTGGTTATGTTTTGTTGAAAGTTGCTTCCACACTCGGAAAAATCGTTAACTAGCTGCGTTAGCTGTATCAGGAAATCGTATGAGAAGAAAAACCAAGCGAATGACTGAGATAGCGGAACTTCGTGATGCGTGCTGATCATGAGTTGTTCTGCAAACTGTATTTAGCAAAACTGATGCCGCTATCCTCGTGAAAGAAAAAGCAGAGAAATGCGAAACGGAAACTTTTTTTTAAAAATTTCGGTAGATTTTTTTCGTGTCAGTTATTGGACTAAAGGCGGCTCACGTTCATTTTCGAAAGTTGGGACGAACCCAAGGGTGCGATTTTTTTTTTTGCTCATGTGAAAATTGAGTCATGCGAAACGGAGGAGTGATTGAGTTTCTTTTTTTTTATTCTGCATATTTTGACGTTTCTGATTTTTTTTTTCGCCTGTCGAAATGTTTTTGGGAATTTCTGGCGTGGAAGAAGCAGTTCGGTTGCATATTGATATTTCTTGGAAGAGATTTGTTGCTGAATGCTAGTGCTTCCCGCATGTGTACTTAGTTTTCTTTCGGGCTTGAAAATGTTCGTTTTGCCTCGATTGGATTGCTTTGATGAGATGTGCTTGTTGATTCAATTGCAGATAAATGTGAAAGGCTGCGTGCTTACACGAGGCTGTGATCCAGGAAAATGGTATGTTCAGGTTTATTTGTGACGATGGAAACGAAAAATGTTTTTGCAATTATGATTTTAATGTATAGAAATTCCGATTCTGCGGCGACCTCGACTGTCCAGACTGGATTCTGGCTGGCATTTCAGCGCTTAGTGGAGTGGTATGTGTGTCATTGTCTTACATTTCATGTGCATGGGCTGTTGAGTTAAAATTTTGAGTGCTGTCTGAGAGGTTTTCTATCTTGCAGTCTTCTATAAAAGTGAAAACCATGGGAGCTGCTGTCATTAGTGGTCTTCTTGGAGACAACTTCGATGTGAGTGGGATTTCGTGCATGGAAAACTTGAAAAAGAGAAAAAAAAAGTTTTTAACGTGAAATATTCCGTGGTGAAATCGATTTGTTTTTGCAGATTGAGAAAGTTAGGAAACAGTGGCCAGCAAAAGCAGCAGGTGAGATGTTATGAGAGTCTTTTTCGAGAATTGTACTAGTCCAAAAATGTTAACAGTTCGCATTCCCACGTAATTTTTAAAGCAATTTTGGCTTGGTTTGATTACAAATGAAATAAGTGCTAGTCATTTACACTGTTCGTCTTGGCACTTATTAAACTTACCCGATTTTTGTCTCATCGTTGAAATGTTCATTAGTGCGTTTGTTTTGAATACCTCATTCTCGACCTTGGTGGGCTAAAATTACTCGGCGTTGTTTCGAAAATGAGGAGCGATCATCTGCATGTTATTCGCAAATCGGCACATAAAAAGAAAATTTCCCTCGTGACTCATCGAAGCTGTTCAGACTCCTCAGAGAGATAAAAATGATTTATTTTTCTTATGAAAAGGGGATGCCTCTGATGGAAAAGACGGGGAAATTGACAAAGAGCTGAGCCTCTGTTGCAGCACATTGGAGTTTATTTTTCATTCAGCTGCGAAAAATGCGGTAGATTTGAAAGTCCTTGGTGAAGAACTGCAACAGCTTGGTCTCCCGAAAGAGCATGCGACAGCCTTGAGTAAACTGCATTCCAGCCACGGAGACGATTTGAAGTCCTTTTGCAATCAGAACTCCCTCAGAGGTGAGAATTTCCTTCGTCGGTTGTATTACAGTACCAGATTTCAGGGATAATTTATCGATTCAATTACTGTATTTTCCTTCGTGATTATTTACATCCTGGTGCAGTATTATTTGATGGAAAAATCTAAAAGTTTTTAAATTCGGGCGAAATCCAGGAATCAGCCGACAAAATCGTGGAGCCAAGGACCCTGAGCTGGAAAGTGGATAAATCCACTATTTCAGTAATCAGATAGTGTTGAGATGACAGTGTAATCTCTTCGTCGCTTACTGACAAAGTCAATTTTAGGTCCCTGTCAGATAGCAGCCATGTTCAATGAGTTAATTTATAACGAAATTTGTATTACAACGAAGCTTTTTTACGGGGCTCAATGACGTCATTGTAACGAGATTTTTTTTCAATTCCGTTTATACCTAATGGGAGAAATATTTCACTTGTCGCACGGAGACGAGGTTTTATCAGAATTCCTGTTCTAATTTCGGTTTTGTTTGAGTAAACTTATTACAGTACAGTACTATAATATTCTCAAAATACAGTAGGTTAATGTTTCGTAGCCTCCTTCTTTTTTCCCCCTGAAATTTTGCATTCGTATCTATATTTTTTGTTATGTAGACAGGCACTGTACTGTATTTATGGTTCTCGAGCGTCTGTTGAACCCTTTTGAATTTGAGACTGATCTTTTGTGCACTAGTAAATCCATTCCACGGAATCGAGTGGAAAGTGGTGATGTCACCTGGGGAAGGTTGCGAATGGGACTCAAGAGCCGTTGTAAACTTTCTCACGGAAGACCAACGTTCTAGTGAAAAAGTCCGCAATATCGTCTCGTTGGACCAACTGCAGTTAAGAGCTCTATTAACTGGTACGATTTCATCTTAAAATTTAAATTTTCAGCAACAGAAACCAAGTTTTATTCAAAATATGTTTTAGATCTCGAAGCAGCTCGGAACATCATGGATTCCATTTTGTGATGAAGAAGGGATTTCTTTGTTGAACAGTGAATATATACCCTTTTTGTATTTGACTTTCAAATGCGTTCTTCAGCGCGACGGTGCTTAAAAATTCCACTTTCGCCTGAATTTCTTCGTCATAAAGTCCAATCCTCGTGAGCAAGAAATTAAGCGTGATTTGATCCATTCGTCAAGTCCATCGCTCTGCTAGTTGCCGGACATGTGAGGGTCAGATGGTCGCATTGTTGGAATGCTTTGGCCTGTAAAAAGTGCTTGATCGAAGAGACCGAAGAAAAAGGCAGAATTTTCGAATAAAACTCACGTCATTGGCATTAAATGGCGAAAGGCATTCCGTGAAAGTGACATTGGCGATGTGGATGTGTCCGTTTCTGTCGGATGCGACGAGTGACCTGTGAAGTTTTGCGGATTTCTTCACCTTTCTCCTACCCGCGTGTGTCTCGGTTTTCTGTGCCTTTTCTTTCCTGTCCACCAGGAGCAGTGCTGGGAGAAGTTATATAATTTAATTATTCATATAAATTTTGAGAAGGTCCTTGATCATCAATTTGTGCGCCACTTATTTTTCGAATTGCCTTTTGTACATGTTTGGCATTGAATACAAAAGTATTGAACCTCGAATTCGGAAAAAATCAACTTAGTGTTTTCCTATCAGTATCATTTCCTGGTACAAATTTTTGGAAACAGCTTTTCCAGATTTTGCTACAGTTTGACCTTGCTAAGTGAAAACTCTCTCTGTCAATGTTTTTCATACAGTAGTTTCTGTATGAAATCCTATAAGAAACATGTGATATAGACCTCCCCAACTCAAAGAATTTCCTTCTCAAGTATCAACACCTCGAATTTTTAGAAGAAAAAATTCCATAAACCTTCACACCCAAGGAAGAAGTTTCGCTGGATTTTTTGGAGTTACATTTGTATGAAAATCCACCCCCAACTAAAATTAAGTCCCCATTTTCAGTGACTGAAAAAGTGTAATATTTTTAATGAAACATCTCAATATCTTAGAATTTGGCTTGAATGGAAACTGGATTTTCTTAATCTTCAATATTTGCCGTTAAACAAAACCATTTGGTAAAGAGGGGGTCAGAATCTCCATAAGAATCAAGTGTGATGCACGCTCAAACTACGGACATTTTGAAACATTTTACATCCGCTTATGATTTGCACCACTTTTTTGGTGAGAAAGTTGGTGCTTGTGGCCCTTGAGTAAACACGGTAAATTTTTTTCAGGTGGATTTCCATGGGGTTTTATGTTTCCTGTCGAGGAAAATTAGCTCTAAATTTGTCAAAATGGGCCATTCTGGTTGCATTTTGTTCTGTCTTTTTGTAATGTGTCATCAGAAGTTGCAGTTCATAGAATTTTACATTGTATTGACACTGCTGCAGAAGTTGTTTTGTCCATGGTGCACCCTATTTACCGTTTTGATTTTTTGTTTGTTTAGTCGATCGGGATTCTTTTCTTTGCCATGGAAAGATTTTAGGAGGGTCAGTGTTCAAGGGCGTTTTCACAAAAATCGCAAAGCTTACCCGAAATCTCGACAGTCGCGAACGCCACCGTGAGGAGAGGAGCGGAAGTATTTCTGAGCAAATCCCACACTTGCAACGTGCCATTCGTCATCCCCAGAACGAAAGTGGATCCTGCGGTACCGTGGGTTCGCCGCCGTCACTGCTAACGAAGGAGATCTCAGCCTGAGCGTCAACTGTTGGGCCCGTCCCTCCTAAGCGTTACGTGGTGTGGGGTCCTGACTCTCCAATGGGTTTCTTAGATCCGGGGTTGTTGCGGGTTGCACAGGAGACCCACTGGGTTCCCGAATCCGAGACTCATCATGCCCAAGGGAGGGATGTTCCTGAGTTTCTTGGACACGTCATCTCTGGTGCTGTCGCGAGTGTTTCCCGTGTAAAGGTTTCCTGTGTCCGTCACCCCGAGAATGAGGCTCATTGTTTTCTGAAAGGACTTGGGCTTCTTGAGAAGTTCTTCTGCCTTCGGCTTGGACCGGGTCTGTGGTACATCTGAGGGAATCAGACGCGTCTTCTGAATCCCGAGAAGTCGCCGTTTGCCTTGTTCTTGGAAAACGAGTTCCAGGGTGGGTTGCCACGTGTACCTTTGATGGATTAACATCTAACTTGTACAGGTTTCGTGCAGAAATGCTCTCTGGCTCTGCGTCACATTTTTTATGCAAATAATTCTAAGTGAGCTACGTAGGATGACATCCTCCGTATTGTAACGATTCTTTTCCTCGTGTAGATCAGCACGAAAAGGACGCGGAAATCTTACGTCGCTTCACCATGAGATTTACATGCGACATCTATGCATGCTCTTTTAATTTCCGAGTCTCCTAATTACAATACAGTACTCGTAAGAGTCCAAGTGCCATTAATAAACACGATGAAATGCGTTACACGTTTCTTGTGTAACGATGCGTCAAGTTCGGAATAACAAAAAGTCGTGCGTAAAACTTTTGTTTTGAAATTGTAGTGCTGTACTGTGCAGTACTTGTTTTCTGTTGTTTCTGATGATTTCGCCGAACTCATCCCGAAGTCCGTCTGAGTAAGCTCCCAAAACTTCGTGATGCTGTCTGCTCCAACCGAAACGAGCCAAGCGTCTTTCGTGTCAGCATCTCCAGCATTCTTCGCCTCGGATAAGCTCCACTCGCATTGCTCATCCTGAGAAAAGGTCCCTTGGAGCCAGAACAAGTCCATCACGGGTCCCTTGTGACTGAAGTTGAGCGTGTTGGTCATGCTCCACGTTATAACCGGAAGTTCTATGCTGTTGCTCGGAACAGCCTGACCTAAGAAGTTGGCTTTCCACAGTAGAACTGAGCCGTTTTCGAGACCTCCAGCGGCGATGTTGTATCTGGTTGGATGGAAGGCGAATGCGAGGATTTCACTTTGCGCTTCAAGCACGAGTTTTGGCTGCACTGGATCGGTTGTGCACCAGATAAGGGCTTGTCCTCTGGTCGGTTTGTGACCTTTATTGACGCCGTTGTTGAAAGACTGCTGCTTTTTCCACTGCAAGTTCACTCGATACGCTGCCCCGATGATGTCTGCAAAATCAATGGATTGACATGCGTTTCTTGATTATGTTATGATGGAATACAGTGTCCCTCAGTATAACCAAGAACTCGTAAGAATGAATTCGCGAAATTTACGTGAGAGAAAAGTGACTTCCTAAACGAAGTCATTTTCACGTAGTGGAAATTCGGAAGCCTACAACTAGACAGGGCATGAATGTGAGCACATGTGTTGTCTGAGTGACAAAGAATCTGAGATCATTCGGAAACCACGGTTGTTCCGGTTAGTTTTTCGAAAGAAAGGGACTCGTCTATTCACCAGGATCGTAAGGGTGAATCGCCAAAGATGACACGGTTTTGTTGGCACAAATGCTCAAGTAGTGAAGTGAGGTGTGCGATGAAATGGACTCCATATTATTGGTGGCATCCTGTTGATCGTTATCATCGTCATCGGCTTTGTAATCTTCCCCCTGTGATTGAGTTGACGAGTCCTGCGCTTTCAGTACCATCCAGTCCTCTCTGAAGCAGTCGACTATTTCGTTGTGGATGAGTCCATCCACTACTCTGTTGGAATAAAATGTTTATGAATCTTGTCAATGCTAGTGGTTCAAATTGTGTCATCCGTTCCACTGTTATCTGGGGCCTACGTTATCTGCCGCAAGATCTGCATCCTGCGCTTCTTTCAAAGACGATGTATTTCACCTCACGTGAGTTTTCAGTTTGTTATGGTGCGATGTAATAGATATTTCGGCGATGCTTGTGATTGAGATTTTCTTGATATTTTATTCAAAATGGGAAGACACGTTTTTTCCAGGATGCTCAATTGTCTTTTATATAGTTCGCTTCTCATTAACATTTCCTGTGGACTAACGAGTGGATTGTTTTTCGTTTTGATGAAAAAATTGAACTAAGTTCCTCAGTGATGTCATCAAATTAAATTCAAAGGATTTCTGAGAAAATTGAACTAAATTCGGGCTCGAAGTGGATTTTGATTAATAATGTTTAATGTGGGGAAAAAGGGGTTCCGAAACGAATATCATCGGACAATTGAATGCATAAATTATCAGATTAATTTTACTGTTACGGAGTAAATTAGTATTTTTTGTTCGAATACGGTTTCAATTTGAATCTATTTCTCTTGACGCGGCAAGAATTACGTCACTTAAATGCGGAGGGTGACACCTGTACACTGAAGCGGTATCATTTGATTTTGTCGTGCCTTCTTTTCAGACAAAAATTGCAAGATCTGTTAAAAATTCAAAATCTCACTTGTTAGTTGCGTTTTTTAGGAAATTCCTTATTCCAGGCGACTCGTAGATGTCGTCCAATTGAGACTCCTTGAAGAGCTGGGGTTGAAATTGAGTCCATGCATTCTTCGGATGCTTCAGAGTTGTTTGTCCAACTGCGTCCACGTAACTTGGAACAGCCTGTTTGCAGAAGCGTTTCAGTAATAAAGTTTTCCATGTCCGCCATATTTAAAAATTGATAAATACTGTGAATAGAATCTCATTTTAACGAATTATTGCCTACAAAATTTTTTTTTCTGATCCCTGTCCAATAGCCACGAAATTTTACTTTAATTTATTTAAAAAAAAACTTTTTTGTTACAGCAAAACCTTTTATTGGTCCTGGATGGCTTTTTTGTCGCAAAATTTTAGTATTTTCATATTCAGGAATCATATAGGCCTATAGGGCGTGATTTTAAAAATACCAGTGTACGTTTGATAAAATAAACAAACAAAAGAAGGAGTCAATTTAAGAGACAATTTTAATGATATTTCAATGCTTTGACCTTGTATTCTTTTCAAGGAAATGAATCCAAAATGGAATTTTTTCCAAGAAATAGGCTTTTTTTCAAAATATCAGAATGCAATACTTTTCATGTTGTTACAGATGTTTGATTGTAAAGAAGAAGTCTATTGCAAAAACAATTCTTTGATTGGTTCCCTTTTGAGTACTTCAACAGCATTGAATGATAAGTTCTCTCATTTAATTCCAACTACAGTATGTCAGGGACATTAAAATCTTTCCATCCTCCTCCTCTCCCTTCTCATAAAGTCCATTTTATATTTGTATTTTTCAGTATTATAAAAGTCCATTGATGTGTTGGGAATAATGTCACCTGGTGTTTTTTTAAACCAATTTTCTTGAAAAATTGCAGACCAAAAGGCAGAAACACTGTTAGTCCTTGAAGTCTCTGTTAATTCATCCATCTTTTTTTTTTTTCATCCAAATTTCACTGGAATTTATAAAATGGTGCCAATTAATGTATATTACCCCTTAAAATGTAAAGGAACAATACTGATAAATATTGTAATTACGAGGGTTCTAACAAAAGTTCTCGGAGTCGACCACAAGCCATCACCAGAGATGGATGAACATTTTTTTATTGGATTCCTCATCCTTTTTTAAGCTAGAACCAATTTTTTTTTCATCCCTAGACAAAAAATGGAAACTGGGAAAAAAAATTGAATGAGTTTTTTTTGGTGCTGTGCCCATCCATTCCAACAGAAGTTCTTAAAAAGGATGAGGAATCCTATAAAAAAATCCACGTCCATCTCCAGTGAAGGTTTGTGGTTGATTCCAAGAACTTCTGTTAGAATGGGTGGGCACATCACCAGAAAAAACTCATTCAATTTTTTTCCCAGTTTCCATTTTTGTCTAGGGATGACAAAAAAATTGGTCCTGGGCTAAAAAAGGATGAGGAATCCAATAAAAAAATGTTCATCCACCTCCGGCAATGCCTTGTGGTTGACTCCGAGAACTTTTGTTAGAACCCTCGTATAAGAATGCCGTAATTAATTTTCTTTTAATAAAATTCAGCCCAAGCCAACCTGGACACTGGCATCATGGAGCAGTAAACGGGTTACATCAAGTTCTTTCACAGTTTCTTCTTCCTCCGATTTTGTAGAGCCTTGAACTTTGAAGTGGTTTGTTTCTGTCCATGTCAAGAGTTTTTCACGATTTGTCAGAGCAGATGCCCGTATCTTCACTGCATGCTGAAGAAAATGTACTCAGATCAATGAGTCCACATGCTGGATCAAGTTTCCCAAATAAATTTCAATGGAGACAATCATTCCACTTGTTTCAGCAGAAAATTGGGAAAAACTAATCAACGAATGCAAGAAAATATTTTTTTTTACATTTCAAAATAAGAATGACTGCAGAAGAAAATTATACAAAAGCTGCCTTTTTGTATAAAACTGAATAAAAAAAATAAGCACACATACTGCCGTACTGTTCCGCATTGGTAAAGAAACACTAAAAAGGAAATAAATTTAAAAGCAGCGTGATTTGGAAAATAAATTAGGGAAATTTATGACTAAAAGTTTTTTCAGTATTATGCCCATGGGAATACAGTAGCTCAATTCTTTATTATTTATCTCAAGGTTTTTGAAATCATATGTATTCATTTTTTTAGAAGCGTTGGCAATATCTGGAGGCATTGTCTGGATGTTGGGGCTGACTTTTTGAATTTGGTGTCCATTAGTCAAATCCTCTGCGTGTTGGGAGACCTGTTGTACAGTATGTGTCAGAAATCCCACATTTATTATTTTTCTGGACCTTTTCAAGTGTGAACACATACGTTTTCCACGTGGAATTTTTACGAAATTATCTTGAGCATTTTTTTTATTTGATTTTAAATTGCAAGGACATACTTTTCCTCTTAAGCTATTCACCTCAAATATTGATGTACAGTGCATTACTTTGATTTGTGGTCATTTTTTTATGTGATTTAAAACACTCAACAATTTTTTTTTTTTTACAGTGAAGTTGGGATGCTGTATCCAATATACAGTGAGACCCCAACATGCGGACACCTTGACGTGCGGACAATTCGACATAGGGACACTTATTTCATCATAAAAAATTAATTAAAAAGGCCCAACATGAGGACACTGACTCAACATAGGGACATTTTGTTATAAAATTGCGAATACATTTCAGGCCAAATTACCAACCCTAAAATTGATGTAAGAAAAGTTCTTGAGATTTATTTTCATGGAATTATGGTGAGTATTTTGAAAATGAAACACCAATTAAAAATTATATAATGTAAGTCTAAGGGAAAATGAGACTCGACTTAGGGACACTCTTGATGCACCAATCATGTCCGCATCTCAGGGTCTCACTGTAGCTTGGATTTGTCTTGTGTAAAAATTCATGAAAATATTGTGTGTTCGTATATTTTCACCTTTTTTCTTGAGTCGTGGATTGTCAAATGGATAACTTCTTGTTCACTTCCGAAAGACTTCCAGGGTTTTGCTTGTATCGGTTTGTATTCCATTTCTGCCTCCTCTTTGATGAGGTTCATCACGGTTGCCTTTGCATCCTCTGTGTAGCACATCAAGTATTTGGTTCCGTAACTGCAATCTTCGTCGAATAAAATCAGGATTTCCTCCCCGGGGTATGTCTGCAAAAATCAGTTATATATTCGAGTCCTTGGTGGCATTTATTTTTTGTTTTGCTTAAAAAAACCCAACGTGTCCTTCGTTAATTGAGCGGAAGGAATCAATAATTGTGCTCGCAACAGGAAAAGGGAAAAAAAAGTATGCTACGACTTTCTCCAGTCAAAATACCTTGTTTATGATTTATTATTATTTTTAATCAATTCACAGTAAAATATCTCAACAACGAAGCCACTGGGACCAGTGAAATAACTTCGTTGTAAAGAGAAATCCGCTATGAGGAAACTCGAATAACATTGCAACTATTTGAGATGGACCCATAAACGGATTCGTACATTTTTCTTGAAATTTTTGTAATTCTAAAACAACCCAAAATTAAGAAAGTAGTAAATTCTGGTATTGTAATTAAGAACGATCGAATCTCATCACAACGAATCTCGTTATAAAGCTTTAAAATATTTTTGTTCTGTTTTGGTCCCTGTCCAATAGCCATAATGATATTTTAAATTTTGTTTTAAATAATTTTTGTTTATAAAATGCTTTTTTTAGGCTCTAAACGCTTCGTTAATTGTTACGATTTCTACTGTATCAAGCAATGTTCCCTCATGTTGAACATTTTGTGATGGGGTTTTTTTTTACTTTCACGTGGGAACCCAATGTAATTCTGAATACTGTATGAACAATAAATACCCTCAGTCCACAAAATAAGTTATGATGATGACACGTGCGCTGACTCACCTCCAGAAGATCCTTTATGTGAAAAAAGTCTGATTTCTCCTCCTGATGCGAGATTTCATCAGACAGGATTCGCTTTCTGATTTTGAAATGGGCGGGGTCCGTGGAAAGACCTCCGCGGATAAGTTTCGCATTGGCTTGCAGCCATTCTTGCGTAGCATCCGATATATCCAGTGTGAAGATCCCTTGGAGAAGCTCTGTCCTTTGAAAAAATACATTACAGTTGAACCTCTCTGAGTCGAACTTCAGGGGACCAGCTAAAAAAATTTGACTTGGAGAGGTTTTGAATTGAGCTAAAATACAAAGCCTTTTTTCTCCTGGGAAACATTGAAAAATTGCTCAAAATTTTAAATTGTGATATTCTGAGGCTGAAATTACTTCTTAAATGAGTTGAAAGCATCCTGAACTTGGAGGCAGGGTTCATTTGCCCAATTAGGTCTCACCTCATTTTAAAACAAATCAATTCATGATTTTATTGCTTTTTTTCTTTCTTGTGTCAAGAAAATAAAAACCAACAGGCCACAGATAATTCAAATTATGGAGGTTTGAGGGGAAAATACTTCCACTTAGGAAGGTTTTAAATGCATAAATTTGAAGTGGATTCAGACAAGACTTAAAACAAATTTGACTTAGGGAGGCTTGAGTCATTGAGGTTCAACTGTATTTTTAAAATCCTAATCTCTTGTCATTTCTGTTCACATTTTCAATTTAATCTAAAAAAAAACGAAATGTTTTCCTACCGTCACCAAAATATCTGTTCATGATTTGAGGTGAACAATCTGCTGCTGGGTCACTCGCTCAACAGTTGGGTCGCGCGGATGCTTCTGACAGAAAAGTGATGGGACGGGTGCCTATGGGTAATGTGCATGCTGAGAGCTTGCTTGATCAAT
The DNA here is from genome assembly GCA_905338405.1 of Notodromas monacha. NCBI lineage: Eukaryota > Metazoa > Arthropoda > Ostracoda > Podocopida > Cyprididae > Notodromas > Notodromas monacha. The sequence continues at coordinate 18,181 of CAJPEX010003752.1, forward strand.
ACTGTACTGTATTTGGAACTTGTGTAGTCAATGCCTGCCATTTTTATTTGTGGGTATCATAACTGTGTATTGTTTTCAACAGTAACGCATACATTTTAATACGCATACATTTTTAACTATCAAACTAAATCATAAAATTGTATGTGCTTTTACATGCATTTTCAGAAGAAAAAAATGTTGAAGCATAAGTCCCAAATATGTAATATAGAACAAGAAGGTATACTGCAGTATGTAAAAAATTGTTTTAGATGTGTTTGTCAGGATCAACTTGGGGTATACATCAATTATATCAACATTATTTTTGTAAATGTAACTGACATAGGCTCAACACATTAATGTGTAAAGTTGGAATAAGACAACTAAATCTCAAAATAAATCGTGTTTTCTTGAAAAATGTCCTCTCAATTAGCAATTTTGAACAACAATGAGGACAAACTCACCTCCTTGGATGGAAGAAAGATTACAGTACAGTATTGGTCTGTATTAAATTCCAGAACACTAGGCCAATGTTCAACAGCAATACAGAGAAGCCCTCCACTGACCCATGGACATAGTGTCCTGAAATGTGATACTCTTCCTTCCATCCGGAAAAAACAAGTTTGTCATCGTTGTTTAAAATGTTTGTTGAGCAGAGAATCTACAAGAATAAAGGCAGTGACACTTAATGCATTGACTTTGGGAATTGTATGTGCAGCAAGTAAGGGAGGAGAGTCGTACCAACACAGCCCATTGCATTATGTCACAGATGCATTTATCCTTTATTGATAGAAAGGATTTCTTCACTAATTCAATTTTTCAGCCAAATCTGGACCATAAACTTCAACCAGGCTTGGGAAGACATACACACGGCTGATACATCAAGGTTGGACTGAAGTGAAGAAATGGACCCTAGGAGCTACAAGGAAGACAACAGTATTTGATGGAGGTAAATGTTTGAGCATTTAATTTCATCAGTGTTGAAAAAATAGAACATCTTGCACATTCTCAAATTATCAAGCATCAGAAAATACAGCATTCTTTCACATTGAAACCATGGAATAGGTCTTTTACTTACTTAAGCTCAAAATTACAGATAAACCAGGTTGATTCTCAAGACCGAACCTCTTTCTTGAAGACAACCGATTTTGTTTCCAGAATATGTAAAAATAGTTCTAGAAAAATGTGCGTTGCCCCAAGACTAGAGTACCATTCCAATTTACAAATGGATGAAAAATTGTCAAGACATTGATTCAATATGCAAACTCCATTCCTGAGTCAGTTTGACTTCAAATTCAACACTCATTGTTTTTGATAAAACTTCATAAATTCACAGATCAGTCAGAAAAGGGTACACTAAATGCTTTCTTTTTGCTCGTCATTTTCAAAATATGATCACCGCATTGGCACTTTTCAAGAACTCTCACTTCCGTGGTTGTCGCAGAGATTAACTTTTCCATAACATGCTTCATAAATCAAATTTGCATACAAATATACAAAGCAGCAGGAAAAAAAAACACAGACAAGATCACTTTCAAAATTGGCACATCACGCACGAACTGTATCCGTTATCCAATCCAGGTAAGTGCTAACTCTCGTATAGACCCCAGGTGCCTGGATCAACCCACAATAAGGGGTCCCAAATGAGACGACCCCGACTTGGAAAAACGACGTGCTCGTGTCGTCCTTTTGACCACCTATCACCAAAGGTCCTCCGCTATCACCTTTGCACGAATCCTTCCCCTCTTCACCCCCGGCACACAAGTGTTCTGCGCCAAAATCGACTCTTCTGAATGCTGGGGTTTCGCGGCACTTCGTCGCACTGATTATCGGAACCCGCAGCTGCTGAAGGATATTGCTTCCGTTATTCTTGAATTCTGTCGGGGGAATTACAGACGTAATTTTTGTTTCATTATTTTTGCGAAATTCGGTCATGCAGAGACTTCGACTCACCAACGCTGATTCGTCCCCATCCAGTCACAAAAAGGCCCGTGGCGGATGATAAGGCCTTATCTCCTTGGGCGTCTGCGTCCAATGGGTTGAACGGCAAACACACCGGAGATATTTTGTACTCTGAAAACCGGGGAATTGATTTGCATAAGTTACAGTGAGACCCAGACACGCAGGCGATTCGACTTGGGGACACTTGAAAGTCGAAAAACTCTGCCCCGACTTCTGGACGAAGTCTCAAGATCGAGAAAACTTCTCAACATTTATAGGAGAATTTAATTTACGAAACTTGGATCCCTCTTCGACAAGTTAGGCTATTTACATTCAGGAATTAAAAAAAATAAATCTCAATGTGATTTATTTGGTCATGGAAAATGGCTAATCATGTGTGGCTAGACTTGTTTTTGTTCTTTGCTTTTTGAGCTCCTCCTGATGCCAAAAGATCAGATTTGGTGTGGTTTCCTTCTGTACAGTTAGTTATTTTCTGCATTGTGAAGTTGATAGAAAAAATTTTATTCAATTTTTGGGACTTCATCCAGAATTTTCATGAACAGGAGAACCAATTGAATAATTTTCCATGGAAGTTTATGGGAAAACGTGATCCCACATACAGATGTTAAAAAAAAACGGGCAAAGTCTAAGCACCAATAATGTCCAGTGCAAGACAAACTGTGCAAGTACTGTACGTACTTTCTTGAGGAACCTTTGCTTCGCTTTTCAACCGGATCAAGGCGATGTCATTTTTCGCTCCTTTGTAAGGATGCTGAGTGAAATTCGGATGAACTTTGATTTCTTCCACTTCGAAGTCGAGGTATTCACTGCAGTCGTTGAACCGATCGCAGTCGGGATTGGTCCTCAAATCATGCTCACCAAGCCTCACGTAAGCCCTACAACAACAAAAAAGAAGGAAGGCACACACACACACACACACCTTGTAAGAAGCGAACAAATTTAAAATTTGACAAATTCGAGTAGCTACTCAACAGCCTGGGTGATCCTGAAGTGTCGATGCAATGAGCAGCTGTCAAAACATACCGGCTATTGATCAGGGATCCACCACAGCCATGCTTAATGGCACCACCCTGGACTGCGGAAATAAATAAAAAAATTCACGTTATAAAATTTTTTTCATTACAACTGATTTTTCCGTGTGAAACAATTTCATTTTCAAGAATTTTAAAATTGTGTTTCATCATAACGAAAAAGGACTATTGAAGAATTTCAAACTGAAGCAAAATGGACAACGCAACAGATTTTTCAGTGCGAAAATGTCTCATTCACCATTTTTTCTTTTGCTTCATCACAAAAAAAGCTAGCATTAATGACAACATTTCTCGAAGAAAACTTTCATTACCACGGATTTTTCAGTGTGACAATTTTTCCATGATGAACTTTTTTTTAACTTCTGCCTCATCAAAAATATTAAAAAGAAAACACACACACACACACACCTTGTAAGAAGCGAACAAATTTAAAATTTGACAAATTCGAGTAGCTACTCAACAGCCTGGGTGATCCTGAAGTGTCGATGCAATGAGCAGCTGTCAAAACATACCGGCTGTTGATCAGGGATCCACCACAGCCATGCTTAATGGCACCACCCTGGACTGCGGAAATAAATAAAAAAATTCACGTTATAAAATTTTTTCATTACAACTGATTTTTCCGTGTGAAACAATTTCATTTTCAAGAATTTTAAAATTGTGTTTCATCATAAAGAAAAATGACTATTGAAGAATTTCAAACTGAAGCAAAATGGACAACGCAACAGATTTTTCAGTGCGAAAATGTCTCATTCACCATTTTTTCTTTTGCTTCATCACAAAAAAGCTAGCATTAATGACAACATTTCTCGAAGAAAACTTTCATTACCACGGATTTTTCAGTGTGACAATTTTTCCATGATGAACTTTTTTTTAACTTCTGCCTCATCAAAAATATTAAAAAGAAAAGCAAGGAGTAATAACGGATTTTCAATTGAAGCAAATGGTCATTGCAAAGAGTTTTTTCAGTGCGAAAACTGTCGGAGGCATGATGAAACATTTTTTTTTTCACTCCATCACGAGAAATGAAAAAGAAAGACCAATAGAAAAATTTTCAACCGAAGCAAAATATTCACTGCTACAGATTTTTCGGCGAGATGATTTTTAAAAGAAGAAGCTTTCTTTTTGTTATTTTTACTTCATCTTTAAAAATATAAAACCCCAGGGACTAAAGATGTCCTTATATTACACACTACCTTCGTAGAACAGAAGGGCCATCCAGGGCCAGGCCCCCTGGGGGGCATCTTCGCCATTGACTATCCTGTTTGATAAAATGCCCCCGCATTCGTACTTTTTCGGATCAGGGAACAGGCTTCGCGACGTAGCAGCCGGATCGCTCGAGAAACCTCCATTCTCCAAGGGTTCAACTGGAGGTAAGGTTGCAGGTGGTGGTGGCCTGAATAAATAGAAAAAAACCAAAACAGAATTCTCACTTTACAATCGTCAATTAGTCCAAACGTTCTGGAAACAATCGCAATGCAGGTGCATTGTCGTCACACAAAAAAACATTCAGAGATACTGTATAGGTACCAAGGGAAAATTCATAGTTTTACAGCCAACGCTTCGTAATAATGAGATTTTCTCTAGAAATTTCGAACATTTTTATTGTTGTTGGAAATTCCATGTACCGGTACATTTCTTAAATAAAACCTTTGCTTTTTCGCAAATCTCAACATTTTCAAATAAAATACTCTACAGCTTCCGAACAGAATAAAAAAAAAAAAGGAATTGCAGAAGTAACGCAATCTCTTTGGTGAAAGTTATTATTTTTTCATCAAAAGCAATTTAAGATCAATTTGATCTACAGTATTAGTTTTTTGGGTGAACATTTTCTATTTTTTGTTGAACTTTTTTCTCCTCTTTTACTGAAAATATACTAGCAGAAATTAGATATCCCAATGATTTCAATAAAACGTGTGGAATAAACCACCAAAAAATAAATTTCTTTCATAGTAATTTATTTTAAAATTAGCCAGCCAGACAACCGAAGAGCTTCATCACGAAATAAATAATTGAAAATACAGTACATTCCAATAGCATGCTGACTCTTCAACAGGACCCTAGATGGCCTAGAAAACGAATTTGTCACAAGGAAATATTCGTTATAACGAGACTCTACAGTGCTGTACAATACTAAATCTGAAAAATGCTGTGTACAGTATTCAGATTTTTAGCGTTCTTCCCAGAGAAATTTCTGCCAGGATCTGCTGCTAAATTTGTTTCATAGAAGATTTCTCATAATAAAAATGTTTGTAAATTGATTATACAGTCATTAAAATTCTTCATGTAAAAATCGATATCACGAGAANGAAAGTTATTATTTTTTCATCAAAAGCAATTTAAGATCAATTTGATCTACAGTATTAGTTTTTTGGGTGAACATTTTCTATTTTTTGTTGAACTTTTTTCTCCTCTTTTACTGAAAATATACTAGCAGAAATTAGATATCCCAATGATTTCAATAAAACGTGTGGAATAAACCACCAAAAAATAAATTTCTTTCATAGTAATTTATTTTAAAATTAGCCAGCCAGACAACCGAAGAGCTTCATCACGAAATAAATAATTGAAAATACAGTACATTCCAATAGCATGCTGACTCTTCAACAGGACCCTAGATGGCCTAGAAAACGAATTTGTCACAAGGAAATATTCGTTATAACGAGACTCTACAGTGCTGTACAATACTAAATCTGAAAAATGCTGTGTACAGTATTCAGATTTTTAGCGTTCTTCCCAGAGAAATTTCTGCCAGGATCTGCTGCTAAATTTGTTTCATAGAAGATTTCTCATAATAAAAATGTTTGTAAATTGATTATACAGTCATTAAAATTCTTCATGTAAAAATCGATATCACGAGAATTCATTAAAATAAAAATCGACACACAGTACTAAAAACAATGAAAAAAAAAAACCGGATGTAATGAAAATTGTTGCTACAGGTGGTACCTCGCAATTTGACCCTAATCGGCTAATCCATTGCCAAAGTAGAGTCAAATTGCAAAGCGGTCAAATTGCGAGACACGTAAATATAAAAAATATCAATGCAAAAATGCGGAAAATGGCCGAAGCAGGTCGAATTGCGGGGTAAGGGTCAAATTGTGTGTCAATAACCTCCAATTTCAATTTTCGGGATGGTCGAATTGCGGGAGGTTGAATTGCGAGGTACCACCTGTATTGTGAAAAAGTGGCTTTCACGAAAAATTCTCTACAACCAAATATTATCATGATGAAAAAAATCTTCAAAAAGTAATCCCACCCTCAGTGCATCCTATCTCGACAACAAAAACAACAACAACAATCAATGCGCATCACCAAGTCTGAAACTCACGGTATGGGACAACAAACGTAAGCAGTTGAGCCGATGAGACGACAGATGGTTCTTCGCAAATATCCAATGTCACGCTCAGGACCTTTCAGAAACTGCAGTAGGTCGGGACAATCAGTCACTGGCACACATTCCCCCGGCTTGCCACTTTCCGTCGTCGGAAAACGTGGGGGAGTTTCGCAGGACCCCAGAGAATTTGCAAAGGCCTCACGCTTAGTGACACTGGCAAATACGACATCTAGGGAAGAAGAAAAAAACCAGAGCTTCTGGCTCATTTCCACTCTACCCAACATTATTCAGGTGGACACACACACTCTAGCTCTCCCTGCAACAAAATTGAGGGCACTGGAAACAAATATTCGCTGTAAATAGAATTTCGCTGTAGAAAACCTTTATATTGGACGAATCGAGGCCCCCATGGAATCTCAAAAAATCGTTGCAGAAAAAATAATAAAATAATAATGGATTACAACATTAATTTATTTCTAGTGAAACAAATTTATATCTATTTTAAACTTTCATCTCCTCTTATACTGCAAATATACCAGCAACATTCAGAGATCCTATTACCATCATTGCAATGGAATGTGTGCGAGAAACCACTGAAAGATTCATTAAAAATAATTTCTCATAACATCTCGACTGTTTGTCAGTTGTAGAGAGAATTTCGTTGAAGATAACCTCTATTGTATTAGTGGTGTGGAGACCCCTGATGCCATAAAGGGTCTCCACTAATACAGGGATATATATTTCCTTGTAACTATTTCTTTTATGGAATAAAAGAAATTCGCTACAGGGAAATTGTTTAGACAAAATAATAATGGTTTACAGTATTATTTTTTCAGAGTAAACAATTTAGACTTGTATTTTCTTTGTTACTGAAAATATACCGGAGAAATTCGGAAGTCTCCAAAATGGCAATGAAATGCGTGAGAGAAACCACAAAACAACTGATTAAATATACATTCTAATAAAATTTCGACTGATGATCACTTTTTGTGAACCTCTATACTGTATTGGATGAGTACAAGAGACCCAGGTATAGAATCAAAATAACTTCGTTATACCGTATGCAGAGAAAATCGATGCAGACAAAATTATTGTAGAGAAAGAAAGAGATTTGTTGCAACTTTGGGGGAAGTATAAAATGGTTTTTGTCAGCACGACTCACCTTGTCGTTCATTCCTCGCACTGGCTTCACTGACACCGAAGAGTGACACGCACAACGAAAACAAAAAGACACGTTTCACCAACTCCGACATCATGTTCTTTATACACAACATGACTTCACTCAGACTCACGCAACCAGATCATTGGGTATTTCCGGTTTACGAGGCAGTCAATTCATGTCCCCGGCGACCCGAGCATCTCTGCTTAAAATCACTGCAAAATGTGCGACTGCCAAAATAGAGCGAAACCTGTCACGTAATAGTGTGAAATAGAAAAAAAAAACAATCCTCAAGGAAATGCGCTCTCTTTTAGATAGAATAATGATGTCCAAAAGGCTTCTAAAACTTGAAGTTACCGAGGTTTCAAGAGGAAAGACTCTGAGTTAGGAGGCTTTGTATCCGTTTTTTCCAACCTCTTTGGGCCTGCAGATTGGAAAATTTCCATGAACCTTTTTAGCAGACCAGCAAATTTTCAACAAATTTTCTGCTGACCTACAAAGTTTCAAGAAATATTTGCAGACTAAAAATATTGTTGTTTGAATGACTGTATGGCAGGCATCTAAAATATTTCTGCTTTTTTTGTTGCAAAAATCAAATTAGAACCATTGAAGCAGCTGAAATAGAATGTCCTAAAAATTAGCAAGTTAGGCTTGAAAAAAGGTTTCTCAAAATGAAACATTTTAAAAATTCATTTCAGCGGGTGAACATTTGTAACAATTGTATTATAAAAATGTATCTAAAACCCTGAAAGGAAGCTCGAATTTAGGATGTGCACAGGTGCAGATATTTTTGTCCTTCCTGCACTCAAGCCCAGCCCCCCTGAGGCATCACCACCTGTTGGGGGCCAGGACAGAGTTGAAAGCATCCTTGGGAGCAG
>CAJPEX010003753.1:0-26512 GCA_905338405.1 Notodromas monacha
AGGATCTTTTTCCCTCTCATATAGATACTTGCTTGTGACATTGATTAATGAGGCCTGCTTCAGTCGATTAAGTAGAATCCTGCGTTTATCCGCTCGTGATTCTCCATAGAGAAAGATAAAAGCTACCAGAAAATAAGTACTTTACGATATCCTCGTTATTGGGGAACAAAAAATGGGGAAAAAATGAAGATGAGAATAGTCATCCAATCATCATCTATCAATATGGAATAAATGTGTTCGAAACAAGCGATTCTTTCTCGTTGGATTCATTTTTGTTGTTACGAATTTCTCATTTGAAGACGCAGCCGAACCTTCAAGCCTTCTTTTGGAATTCGAAAACAAAAAAACCATCGAACACGTTCCTTTTTCAGGTCAAAAGGTATTTTGCTGTTTATAGGGGACATTTTTTCAAAAATTTCAAAGGGAATCCAAAAATTCCACTTGAAGAGCTTTTGAGTTCGAGAGTTCGATTTCATTTTGAGTAGTTTATAAGCAATTATAACTGTTAATTATTCATAGATGTCCGACCTGCGTGAAGATGCTCAATTCTTTGTAGAGAGCATGAAGGTGAAAAATTAAATTTTGTTTTTTCTGGAGGTGGTATTTTAAAAATAAAACTCAATTTGATATAAAAAAAATGGGAACAATTCGACTAACAGAAGTTTGACCCGAAAGTTGTTGGTGAAGGAACGTTTAAGTTGCATTGGACTTCGAAGAATTTGTCCAATTGGAAATTGTAACGAAATATGATTTTTACTTAGAGAGGTTCGAATTGGCAAGGCCTATAACGACTCAACTTTTTCTGCGGTTAGCTTTTTTTTTCGAATAAGCATACGAATGCGCTTTAAAAAAAAGTAATGTGCATTATTAAGAAGACGGAACATTTTTGGAGTTGTATTGGAGTGAACATCAGTTCTATGTTCATTCCAAATTTCCAAGGGAGTAGCTCCAACTATTCAACAGATATCTTTTGCTTTCAATATTTTTTATTTTAATTTCATTTTCCCCCGCATAATTAAAAGGCTGCCTATCATCATTTTCATAACTTTAGTGGGCAGGGAACTTCGTGGAATAATTGAAGGGTTTTCATCCCAAAAATAGCCTAGAAAAGATGCAAAAATCGTTTCAGGAATTCAAAAAAAATTTTAAGCTGCGATTTCCTTCCGAGCAATGTAAATCAATACATTTTTCAGCAAAAAATAAAAGTAAAATGACCTTTCGTAAGGTCGGAAAAATTTCGCGTTTTTTCGTCGCGTGAAATTCCTACGGGTCGACGAGTACTGTACTCAAATACAGTATTGATAAAATAAGAATAAAGCGCGCTGCTTTTGAATTGGAACAGAAATTATTCCGGAATGGTATTTCCCCTGTGATGTCTATGTGTTCCGAGAGCCCTGTAATATGCTAAACACACGCTTGTGAAATGGAACTACCCAACTACGGGGGGCTTGTCCCTGTATTTGACTCACAAAAATTGTTAAAATATCGTAGTACAGGAGATCGAGTTTCCAGATGGCCTCAGACTTTGCCTCTTCATCCACACAAAAAGTTTTTTTTTTCTTCTGATTTATGCATGTTTTTATTAACATGTCGTTTTGAATTACGAGTTCAAAAAACCGACACGGTTGACGAGGTTTGAATTTTTTAAGCCATGAAATCGCTGTCGTGGCGTATGTGTAGAAGAAAAATCCTCAGTTTTTCATTCCTTTTTATGGTTCCTCCTGAGGTCGGATTTCTTTCCCAAAATTGAAGTCAATGAAGGTACTGTACTTATGAAAAGAATTAATTCCTTTTTTTTTCAATACGGAAGTACAGTTTCTTACATCTTATTTTGTGCCCATCATAGAAATCAACATTCCTTTTCGTTCGATCTTTCCATCGAAAAAAAACAATCATGGGAATTGAAACTGATTCAAGATTGGCCGACTAGAATTGAAGTTCCCTTCGTAATTCTGGTTTTTCCCCCACGCAATTGAAAAGAAGGGATTTCAAATATTTGAAAGTGCACTCTACTCTAAAATTGGAGACCCAAATTTATCAATAAAATCCGGAGAACCTGATCGGAATCAAATTCAAGACTTGATGAAATCTTCGGTTGATTTACTACGAATTTTCTTGAATTTTATCGCTAAATATAATATTTTCGCACATTTTTCGATGACTTTGGCATTCAGCATCCACAAGAAGAAAAAAAGCCAGCTCAGAAGATGAACTTCAATTACGTCCAATTTCAGCTGTCATTTATTAATTTACATTTCTACGTGGGAAATCAAATGATTGGCCAGGATGTTAAAATGGCCCGCATTCATCCAAAATCTCAAAACTGTAAGAAATCATTCTTATATAACTTGTAAACTAAGGCTCGAAATACCGGATGTTGAGGATTCACGAGGAGAAAGTTCTCAACACAAAGAAAGCAAGGTTTAGAAAATAGTTGATATAAAGAAAAATTGAATAAAAATACAGAATCTGCCCGGGACTAGGCAGGGAATCTTTGGTGAGATTCAAAAAATAAAAGAAGAAATATATTTCGAATTTCAAACAAAAATGTCCCTATACACACAAGAAATTTAGGTTAAGTTTTCGACTTTGAACAAATAGACTCGGAAGATTTTTTTAACCTCTCAGCAAAACTCTCTTTGCCTGAAGATGCTCCAAACAATAGCTTTTGACAACTGGTACTAGCGAAGGGTTGAAATTAGTTTTTTTTATTAATTTCAGTGATTTCTCCTTGATCCAGGATGCGGATCAAAGACAGGGGTTGGCGCCAAGGCAACTGATTGGCTTGAGAAAGTCGAGTCAAAGACGTCTTGGCGCCAAGTTTTTTGATTTTGAGGAGGGGATGAGAGGATTTCTTGATCGGTTTTTCTCCTTGGGTGGTTTTTCCGCTGCCGTGATTTTACTCAAATTAATTGTCCGATTATTTGATGTTTACTGAAGCGTTACTTGGTTCCCCAACGCCGGATAGCGACGCCATCAGGAGGTCGCTATTTGAGGGAGTATACCGTATTTTAAGCTTATCATTGAGAAAAGCATTTTCGTTATTATTATTCGAAGGCTTTTTTTTGGAAGGGTAAGGCAATGATGATAGTTTCACTGGACACAAAGCCTAGAAGATGAATTGAAAAATTATTCACCTTTGCAGCCCGCTTGCTTGATGAGTTCCTCAATCACTTCCTCTCTGAGATGAATGCCGAGATTCAAAAGCATGTTCTGCAACTCGGATGCGTTCACTGCTCCGTCCTTGTTCTGGTCCAACATGGTGAAAGCCGCCTTGAGCTCTTTAAACGAAACACACACAACAAAAAAAAATCCGAAAATTTTAAAAGTCACTTTCTTAATTAACAAAAACGTCAATCAATCGAATCATCGCAGAGATGCGAGAAGAAGAAGAAGGATTCAAAACCTTGTTCCACTGGAATCATCGTCATGATGTCCGATGTTGTGTGTGTGCGCTTCGTCACTCTTTTTTCTTTTCCACAGTGAAAACGTGCGATATAATTACAGTTTTTTTCACGATGCTGTAAGCAGTGCAGAAATGGACTAACTAAACAGAACTGTGTGAAATATCGACACAAAACGCACAAGGACACGTTTCGTAACTACGGTAATTACACGACCAGAATTCAGCAGACGAAGCTGCAGAAAATGAACCCGTCCTTTCTTTTTCATGAGACTTCAAAACGAAATTCTTTCTTGCACATTACAGTTTTTAGGAATTTGAAAACTTTAAAAATAGTATTACACTGATCTAAAAGCAAAAAAAAAAAAAAACATAGGCACGTGGCGTGATCACGAACATAACTGCGTTATTTCCCAAAAATTAAGTTTGATCTTGCATTTTATGTTTGTCCCTCAAAGTGCTCATTTTTTCCACTTTCTACGTTGCTTTTTTTCAGAGGACAAGATCAACAATATTCATAATCTGGGAATGCTGTCTCGATTTTTTGTTAAAGATTGTAAAGATTTTAATTTGGGATTCTAAAGGCTCATGAGGCAACTGTTGCTCGATGAAAAAATAACTGACCTCAAACTGCGAGAATTTAAAAATCGTAAAATGAAGATAAAGTCACCAGGAAAATCACTATGAAGGGATTGGCGAGGAAGAACAGCACATTTTAATGCAAAAAACCCACGTCGTCTTACTGTATAGTATATTCAAAACAGGTTCAGAAAAAGAAATTGTATTTAATGCTTCGGTTTATTTGAAAACGAGGCTCCAATTTTTTTTTTGAGAAACGAGTTGAAACTCAAGATCAGTCCTCGCCGAAACGAACTAAACCCCGATGAATCGAACAAAAACTGAATAAAATAAAAAAAAACACGGAAGCTTGTATTTCCGAGCGCGGAACTGAAATTCAGATGCCGGAACCGGAAAGATAGAAGAATCAATTCGAATTCGAAAGCAGTGAGCTTTCTCATCATTTTACAAAAAAGGAGAAGCACATGGAAATGTGAATCAGACGAACAGACTCGTTTTTTTTTCGCAGAGTCCAATACCTTTGTGTTATGTACATTTTACTGAATGTGACCCCTTGAACGCGACGCTTGGGACTGACGCTGGGACACGGTTCGTCGACAGGGAAAAAACACACAGGAGAGAGAGACTCCGCTTCGGACCCGCGCGGGTAACGGCAGAGGGTTAGTGCCAAAGTTTCCACAAATGAGCTGTCACTTTTTTTGTCAGACAAGAGAAAAAAATTACCTCTGTAACAAGAATACGTGATTTCATTTCCTAATGTCAGAGGGAGTGAATTGGTGTATGCATACATGTCTGATGTCCAGTTGTATTTCATGTGGTAATGTATTTTCTTTTATTTTTGTTATAAATTTGTGCTTCCCTGCTCTGAAGTGAATACATGTCATTGAGTGAATTTGGGTTGGGTGGGAAGGGGGTGTGGTTGTGGAAATCTTGATTGAACCTTGTGAATGCTGAGAAGCGGCAAATGAAGTGTTCTGTTCATTCATTCATTCATTCATTCATTCAATTCCTACAGTCAGAGTTTAGAAAAATTTACCTGAGCACCCCGTGCACTATTTTTCTCCAAAATGAAGCGAGACTCAAAAGTGGGTTGCATGTCATACTTGAGTAAAAACCTTCTCAGCAAATTTTAAAAAATACTTAAATTTTCAGTATTGAAAAATATTTTCAAGTATTTTAATTTTTCAATGGCTATGCAAGTAAAAAATGCTCTTTGGAATTCTTGAAACTCCATTGGATCCATGTCAAAAAGTCTCAGAACTTTTTGAATGAACAGAACATTTTATTCACCGCTTTTCAGCATTCACAAGGTTCAATCAAGATTTCCAAAACCAAACCCCCTTCCCACCCAACCCAAATCCACTCAATGAAATTTAATCACCTCAGAGCAGAAAAGCACAAATTGATAACAAAAATAAAAGAAAATACAATGCAACATGAAATACAACTGGACATGTGACATGTATGCATACCGCCATTCATTCCTGGACATTGGTAACAAAATACTGTATATGTAAAAATTAATTTTAAGCACAAGGTCTTCAGCTTGTTTCTGTATGAGGTTAAGTTGAATGAACAAATTAGTTTGTGCATCACCAGAGCACCTTCTCTTCTTATGTCCAGCATTTCTCAAAACTTATGAAACAACCCTTGTGTATGCAGGAATTCTGTTCCAAAAATTGCAGCTCAGAATGCAGAAACTTCAGTGCTTTAAAAAACTAGAAAAAAAGCGTCAAAAATTTCTACAAAAATATGCCTGCAATGAAATCAAAATTGTCTTGAAAATTGACGAAAGTAGTAAGCCTTTAATTTTCCCTGCAGGCAGGAGAAAAAAATTTCAACTGGATTATTTTTGTAATGCCCCGTGGTATACGTTGATAGGGACGCGTCGCAAAAAGCGCGCGGGAATCTCGATCTCTTTCTTCCGGGCTCAAATGTGTGCGTTCCTGATGCAGAACAGGTGTCCCATAGCTTTTATATACTCTAAAATATTCCAGATTCTTTTTCTTGTTTTTATTGTATTTCAAACCCTCCCCACATGAAGCCTTTTACCCCCACGAGGTGACAGAGGGGGGTTTTTGCGACGCAGGTGATGGGAATGTGGAGTGTATTGTATACCGCTTTGATGTGTCGAGGAAGAGACGCGAAGTTTCAAGGACAGCAAATTCCTGCTTTGTCCCTGTTTTTGGTTATGATGTCTCAGTTTTTTTTTTTTTTAAGGATTCTTTTCTGTTTACAGGATTGGCTGACCTCCGAATCAAAGTTTTAAAATCTACTGAACTATTTGGCCTGCTTACGAAAGAGATCAACAATTATCTGGCTGACCTGCAAATTTTTTCTTTTTTTGCTTTCGGGAGGAAATACAATTGTGCAGCGAATAATTAGCTTTAAAAGGAAATGACGTATATGTTCAATGGGACAGTCTCTACTCATGCTGGTTTTTTGTTTTGTTTTACATTTTCAGATTTATAATTTTAAAAGCGAAATAATACATTTGATTCATGAATAAAAAAATTGAATTCAAAGTTGAGTTTTGGATTCTTTTTTCGGAAAATAGAACTTCCCTTTGAATTATTCATGCTTCAAGATGAGAAATTGAGTCATCAGAAAGGTGAGGGAAATATGCAACATTTTTTTTCGTATTCATTCTTTAAAATAAAGAAATAATTCCTTCTTTTACATTGATATGAATGAAGGCGTAAATGAATTCAAATCGCTCAACATCGGGGTTTTTGCACCGCTTGGAAATTTTGGAAATGCAATAATTATTTCAATAATTTTCAAGTTTGTCCAAGCCTTTCGGTGGATTATGCCTCTTTTGTCCAACAGAAAAGTCCATCCTTAAATCCTTACTTGAATCCTTCATTATCATTGAATGGCTCGGGTAAAAATTAGCCTTGTTTTGGCGCAAAAAAGAAGAGAAACAAAAGATTCATCACAAGGAAAACATTCTTCTCGTAAATGATGTTATTTTCTGTTGAGGTTATGGACAGCGAATCTTTACGAATATCGCTTAATGTCGAGATTTTCCGCCGCTTTGAACATTCTGAGAAAAACAAAGGAAAATGATTCAATTACTGCAAATTCAAAGTGAAATCATTTTCGTGGATGATAAATTTGTTGCCTGTAAGAAAAGCTAATCCTTGAACCCTTTATTCCAGACTCCCTTATCTTTGGATGGTTCGAGTAACTCACCTTAGTTTTGGCACAAAAAGTGAATCAAGTTTAATTTCCGCCGGAAAAATGCCGTCAGTTGTCCTCATAAGCACAATCTCGACTGTCAACGAAGGGCGATGATTAAATTAAATGTGTTTTCTTCCCAAGGCTTTAATTTCCTGTCTTGTGTTTGTGGTTCAAGTGCAGTACTGAAGCAAGTCAGTGAATTTTTGGGTCCGACGTTATCTTCATAAATAATGGAATGGGTTTAAAGAACCATTCCCTAAATAATCTCCGGAAAAAAAACCGGAAAAAGAATGTATTATTAAAGGGTTATACTTGGCTTGCATATGAAAAGAAATATAAATTAGTGTTGCGAGGAAAGCAGTGATGAACTTTTCAACAACAAAAAGCATTTTTAGCGAAATAAGACAATTTGGGAAAATTGGAAGAGTGAATATTTTTTATCGCAAGAAAAGCTCAGCGAGGAAATACCTGTCGAATCAAAATAAATGATTCGGTGTCGAAGAAGTGCGTGAATAAATAATGTTTATTGCGAGAAGAGCCCAGTTATGAGGGTGTCATGTGAAATTTTTTTTAATGCAAGAAAAAACGTCGGAAAAGTGAAGAAATCTCTTGCGATCAGTACTACACAAGATTTCAGCAAGTCCGAAATTTGCAAAAACATCGCCTTCCCACAAACAGCTGGAAACTCTCCATGCTTATTCATCCGTTTGCCGTTAAAAAAATTAAAGAAAAACTGAAAGAAAAAATTCTGGCAATTTCTTTTGGATTTCTTCTTTAATGTGTAGTTCTTTGCTATAGTTACCAAAAGCGAATCCATGATTAAATTATCGCACACTTTCTCGTTATTATCATTTTTCGTTATTAAGAACTTCATTTTGAAGATGAACTCTTTTATCCGAATAATCCAGAAACAAGATGACAAGGCTTGATTTCATCTCATACCTTCAGCAATTGTGTTAACTAAAGTGCGATACAAACTTAGGTTTAGCCGCTTTCAATTTTCTGTGACAACAAGGTCGGAAGAATGTGGATAACCTTGAACCAGTTACTGTTTTTAACTTAATTTTTTGGTAATTAACGATCAACAATTCATTTTCTGCCACTTGATATGAAAAACTCATTCAGGAAATGTAATGCTAAAAATATTCCTGAATCAAAGGCTGCTATCATTTTAAAGCACATATTTTTATCCATGAACGGAAGAATTGCTCATGAAAATCGAGAAACGGATGTAAAACATGTTCAACTGAACAATATGAGATTCAAAGAGAATCGTATACCTCTTCAAGGTTGCTTTCCAGGCCAGAAAGAATTTTTTCGGAGTTATGCTCTGAAGGAATTCCTACATCCTCACACGCTTCCGGAGGTATTTTTTTCAACATTTTTTTTCAGACCCCCCCCCCCCCCTCCCCGGGCTTGTGTTTACGAGAAAAATAGCAAGAATCGTTTGGCAAGGTTCCCGACCCCGTCGCGAAAGCAAGGACACAACCTCCAGATCGAAGTCTATTTCTGGAACTCGCCCTAGCGAGCAAAATGAAAAAAAATAAAAATCTACAGAAAAGTAAAGAGATATCTTTCGAAAATTTTTAGGAGTCTTATGCTTATCACAGTTACGTGACTGTTTAAGTCGTGTGCAAGAGTATAGGCCACAATCTGATTTTTAAAAATCTATTGGGGCATTTATAATGAGCCTCACAAATTACAAAAATATTAAAAATCTTTCCGGGTATTATAATGGCCCTCAAGATTATAAAAACAATTTTGAGGCATTATAATGGGCCTCAAAAATTATAAAAAATTGACAATCTATCGGGGTATTATAATGGGTCTCAAAAATTATAAAAAATTGGAAATTTAATGGGCCTCTCAGAAAAAATATATTATAATGGGCCTCGAAATTTTTTATTTTGCGAATAAAATAGAATAAAAATATGTACAGTACAGTACAGTACTCTCAAAATTACTAGTACAATTCTGTACATTATGAAGGAGATATTCTGAAAATTGGGGTGCAGGCAATTTGTTGGCCCGTCTTGTTTGGCCAAATTTTCGGCTAATAAATCAAGGGCGCATCTTGAGGGAATAAAGTAAATGACTGTTTCAAATATTGGGGATTAGTATGTTGAGCACCGAAGTTGCATCAACAGAATAATAGTTAAAGATTGGTTTCAAAAGCAAATTGTTTTTAATTTTACGCTACGATTTTTTAAATCACTTCCAGAGTAATCATGCACATAAAAACACTAATTCACTGAATAAAAACTCCCAAGCGTTGATTGATTCTGATGAATTCCATGTGCCATTCTCCCTCTTTTAATATTTTCCCCTCTTCTATAGTTTTTATTACTTATTCTAGAATGTCAAGAGAAGAAGACTGGCGCTTAGAACTTGCGTCAGTGTTTCTTCTCTTGTTTTTAAAATTTGGATCAATGAGATTACTGCGGAAATTTCCAACACATTACAATAATACACGCCACTTCCTCATTTAAGCTAAAAGTTTTAGAAATGGACCAAGAATGGCCTGATGAGTTATTACCCCTAAACTGAAGACACCCTCTTCACGCTATTATCCAATAAAAATAATAAAAAATAAAAGAGGTTCAACCCGACCCAAGGGGGGAATCACGTGATGTTTTTACTCTCCTGGACCCGATCGAACTGGCGTTTCCATGAATCCAGGGACGATTAGGGCATTTGTTTTTTTTTTCTCCCACTCAGTAACTCAAAGGGAAGAGTTCATGACTTAAACATGGGGAAGATCGAGTTTGTTTTTCGGGTCAGCTTTTTTTTTTTTTTTTTCTTTCAAATTATCAAATAAAAATAACACCCCTTGCTTTACAGTATTATACTGTATCGAAAGAGAGCCTTCTTTGAATTTGTATTCCGTATGCGGATTGGAGACGATCCACTCAAAGCCTTCTTTGGGGAGGCGTCATTGTGGTGCCTTTTCGAAGCGTGTTTGTTTAGCGCATGCCGCATTTAGCTGGCACAATATATGCGAGCATAATAAATGCAAGCCAGACGAAATTATTAAACAGGAACACTCCCACCTTTTCCTGTGTGAGGCAACGAATGGATTTTCCATGCATGTGGCACCATAATTCCGTCTATGTACAAGTATATGAGCAGTATATCAGCAAGAGAAAACCACATGGAAAGCCCTGTATATATAGTGTAAATTTTTAAAATTTCAGTGAAATGTGAGAAAATTATAAAAATAAAATTCACCAAAATTCACCCAAATGCAGACAATCAACCCTTGATTTAGTGCCACCCTTGCATAGTGCCACAAATGTCCCTGGTACAAATTTCATTCCATTATGTTCCTAGGGGAAACCCCAATTTAGTGCCAACTCACTTAGTGCCACAAAAAATCTCTGCCATTTACGAAGAATTGAAGTGCAGTAATCAAGGCTTTATTTTTCTAAGGAGAACATTGGATTATATGACTTCTAACTGAGCCTCACATGCCCATACTCATATACAATTCAGGATAATTGTGAACAATCTATTTTTAAAATGTAAATTAATGGAAAATATTTTTTTCCATGATGCCATCCTCAATTGAAAATATAAAAAATTGGAAGCTTTTGTGGAAACATTGGCAATTCCCTCATGTTGGCACCTTATATGAACTAACTCAAATGCACACAGAATCTTGAGAAACAGCTGTGATCTTTCACTAGATGTCATATGCTGAAAAATCAAATACAGTCTCACTTTATACATATTTTGAAAGAAAATATTTATAAGTACAGTATTTACTTGAGTACCATGCACCTGTGAGGAAGGCGCACACAGGGGTTTTTCAGTTGGAAATTTTGCTAAAATCTTAACCCCTAGTAAGATGCGCACCCCAATTTTTAGTGAATCTGAAACCACAAAATTTCAAAAATAAAAACAACAAATTTAATTTAGACATGAATTGAACAAAAATCTGATCAATTTCAAACTCTTTCAGTACAAAGAAGTTTTCTTGTTACATTTGTTCCAAATTTCTCTATTATAATTAAGTATAATGCACACATAACTTCCCAAAACTTCTTGGAAAATTTGTACCCACTTATGACACGCACCCCTTTTTTTCTTCTGAAATTTGAGAAAAAAGGTGCTAGTGGTACTTGAGTAAATACAGTATATTTGAGCATTGTATTATTTATTTTGGCTTATTATCTTATGAAACACCCTGACTGGCCTAAAAATTCTTTGACGAAGCTCTTTTTTTGTATAATGGAAACCTTGAACTGAACCTCTCTTCATCATACAATATCCTCAATTTAGTTACACCCTTAATTGCTTTGTGCCAAAAAATGTGCCATGACAAACAGTGGCACTCAATTGGGGGTTGACTATAATTAGTGCTTGGAACTTGTTCCTATTTGGGAGCATCCATTTGTGTGTTGGATCACATTTTTCCTCAAACTTCAATCTGAAGATACCTGCTTGTTCTTGAGTTCATCAACATGAGGAATAACCCCCCCCCCACCCAATGAAATAAAAGTTGCTTTCCTGATTACCCTCAAGAAAAAGATAATTGTGCTGGAGATAACCCCATAGAATATGATCTTTTGGCACCAAAAGGAGCTCAAGAAGCAAAGAACAAGAAAAAGTCAAGCTATACTGTGCACGTATGGTGGGAAAGAACCCTGAGGAAAGAAGCTCAAAATCAGCCTGTTTTTGATAATGAATCAGAGTAATTTTATAATGCAATTTATTTTTTATTTTTTGTGTGAATACAAATAGCTCAACTTGTCCAAGAGGTAGTACGGTATCAAAATTTAGTAAAATACAATTTCTTAATTTCTCTAGCAATTTTGGAAGTATTGGTATCTCACAACACTGTCCGTATGTCGGTGTCCCACTGTATGAACTAAATTCCTCCTCATTTGAGTACGTTGCTTTATTTTTAGGATACAATTTATGAGAGGGACATCTCAAAGAAAATCAGGATAGAGAATTGAGTACTTTCCAACAAAATTTAAGCGCAGAGGCTAAGAGTGAAATTTTCTTTGAAACGCAAGACAATTTACAACATAGTAGGACAAATTCCAACTACGTAGAAGCACGTTTGGGTTCCATGAATGGATTATTCTAGAATGGTTGTAGATTCGCATAATACGACAGGTTTTAAAATTGGGTATTCAAATGGCCTCGAGGGGAATTCCAGCAAACCTCTTTCTCATTCATCAATAAAGGACGATAGTAGGTGAAAAATTACAATTTTCGTGCTTCGATGCTTTTGGAATGATACATAATCTGTTGAATGAGATTCAGGGATACACAGAAATGCCACCGGCGAAGAATGACTTATTTATTCATGTTAAGAGCATGGACTTGGGGACAAGGAAAATGTTTTTCATTTAATTTATATCAAAAAGTGATTTGTATTGTAAAAAATCTGAATTACAGGGAAATATATTTGGACTCAGACGTCCACTTCAATGTTCTTAAATCAATCCGATTTGAATAAAGAAAAATATTTCTTGGGAATATGAAGGTGGCATCCTATGAAAGAAAAGTCGTCTCACCTCATAAACGTATTCGATGAATCGTTTTTTAGTTAAAGAAACATAAATAACTTCATTGTATGAGACCCCATGGTCTTTTAAAATCAAAGCAGTGAGGCCTCGAGATACGGACGCAATTAGTGCTTGGACCTTGTCCTCATCTTGGATCACGTTTTCCCTTAAACTTCAATCGGAACATATTTAATTGGTTCTCATGTTCATCAAAAAGTGGGAATTAAGTCCCCTTAGAATTAAATAAAATTTTGAACTCAACTTCAAGATAAAAAAAAAAATGTATGGAAAAAAAACCCCACCGAATCTGATCTTTTGGCATCAAAAGGAGCTCAAAAAGCAAAGAACAATTCTAGCCATACTGTGCTCAGATGATGGTGGAAAAAACTTTGAAAAAGAGGCACAGAATTTGCCAATTTTTTTATCATGAAGAATTGGAATAATTTTTTCGCGAAATTTATTTTCAATTTTTGTGTGAATATAAATTAATGGCTCAACCTGTTCAAGAGATATCAAAATTTAAAAATTTTAAATGTATCCAGAAATTTTGGGAAAGTGTCCATGGCTCAATAAAGACATTATCCGTTTTTCGAGGCAGATTTTTATTGTTGCAAGCTTCAAATGTCCCAGATTAGAATCGTCCGTATGTCGGGGCCCTCACTGCAATTCTTAACCTCGTGAATTCAAGAGATGATTCTTTTTTCAACTTCACGATAAATTCCGGAGATGTTTTTTTTTCAACTTCAAGATAAATTCCGGAGATGATTTTTTTTTTCAGCTTCACGATAAATTCCGGAGATGATTTTTTTTTTTCAACTTCAAGATAAATTCCGGAGATGATTTCTTTTCCAATTTACCTTCGTCGGACCAACACACAGCCGAGCGTCCATTAACCGGGGGAGGCAGAATAAGAGCAACTGGAATTTCGGCAACCGGGGATGACACGGCTCTCGTTTGTTGTTGTTGTTGTTGTTGTTGAAACTTTGGCAACTTGTCAACAATCGGTGCTGGTGTTCCAAAGTACAAGTCGACAGCAGTTATCGGGTACGCACAAACGGGACAACACACGCCCGTGAACTCGGGCACGTAGTCGCATGTTGAGGTATGTGTCGTAGTTGCATTCGGCGCCATGTCGTCGTCGACTTCTTTCGTTTTTTTTTCGGCGGTACTTTACAGTACTTCTCCTTTACTGCGTCGACGTCGAAGCTCGCACTAATTAAGCTTTTCGCTTATTCTATGTTTATTATTTTTTTTTCAAATTGTTCTTGGTATTTTTTCGTGTTGAAGCGGAACACACTTTATTCGCGTCACTTGAAAGACAGGGACTCGCTCTTTTTTGCACAAAACCTCCGATGAGTTTCTCGGGGGGAATAAGCAATGAGGATTTTCCCTGAGACATAAATGGAAAGAAATTCGCGACGATGTATTTTTTTTCATTGATTCTGGTGATTGACAGCTGATATGTTATCTCGAAACCCGCGGGTGTCGCGACACAGGGCTTGGATTTGGATTCAGTTTGATCCGGATTCAGTGACGACGCGTTGATCAATCCAAATTTCTTTCTTCACTTTTGACAGGATGAATTTCATTTCTTTGCTGGGAAACTTTTGTTGAATCATTTTTGCATATACGAGTTGAATTGCAAATTGAATCAGCAGGATTTCGGTTGTCAACAATGCGAGTCAAGGGCTGGGTTCGATCTCGAGAGAGAATCATTTTCGAAACTCCACAATGTGATGCTAATCATTGAATCGATTTTTTTTAGTCAAATGAAGAAAATGTACAGTATAAGCAAATACTATTGTACTAAGACAGTTTTCGAAACAATTAATCTTGCGCGATTTTCTTTTATTTTAATGATTCTGCAGATAATTGGCAGAATCAATGTTATTTCTGCACCCAGGACAGTCAAAATTTATAAAGTTAAAATTTGTTTTTTCTCGAGTGGATGATAAGTGCTCGGTTAAAGTCTTTAGCGATTTTTCACTTTTGAAAAAGTGAAATTGGATGAAAATTTTCGGGACTATTATTGTTGATCCATGATTGTTTGAACACGAAAATATTCCACCGAAAACGAATTCTTTCAAATATACTTCTACGGATTAATTTTCTATCATTTTAAAACATTGAAATGGCGGAATACAAAATCAGATGCACTTGGAAAAGTCTCAGTTTGCCAGGTTTCCACGATATTTTGATTATCTTGATGAATTTTATAATTATACTGTATAGACTGAACCATTTTATCATCTCTTTGTCTTGTTCTCTGAACCTGAAGGGTTCTGAACCTTATCTGGTTTCGGCGGAAAAATCTGATCAACCCATTCCTCACTTTTGACAGAAAGCATTTCACTAGGCTGACTTTTCCTAGAATTGGAACCTTGTAACTGTATACTCACTACATGATTCGAGATAAGAATACAACCAGGTGATTAATTATCAGAAGATTGAAGTGTTGAGTTTGATCTTGAACTGTCGATTTTCTGGTCTTCCAAGTGTGATAACAGTGTGATTGTTTCCCAATCAATTCACAATTGAAATGGTTCTTTCAGACAGTTTTGAGGTCTTTTCAACGATTTTTATTATCCTGATTAAAAATTAAAGAAACATTCAAAAATGCAAAGCGCGCAATAATTCATGTAAATTGAATTCATCTTGCATCTGAATCCAGATTGTGATTAATTAGTTTTTCCCCTGAAATTAATATCAGCCCTTTGTAATTAAAACAATGTGTGGTGCTAATTTTTTTTTTCATTTCCAGCTTCAAAATTCATTGACTTTCCCTTAAATATAAAAATATTGGCTTTATTTTTTTACTTCAGTTTCTGTAAATGACAATACGAAGCAGGAATTTCAAAACCTTGTAAATATTGTAAAAGGTTCCATGAATGGATTATTCTAGAATGGTTGTAGATTCGCATAATACGACAGGTTTTAAAATTGGGTATTCAAATGGCCTCGAGGGGAATTCCAGCAAACCTCTTTCTCATTCATCAATAAAGGACCGTAGTAGATGAAAAATTAGAATTTTCGTGCTTCGATGCTTTTGGAATGATACATAATTTGTTGAATGAGATTCAGGGATACAGAAGAAATGCCACCGACGGAGAATGACTTATTTATTCATGTTGATAGCATGGACTTGGGGACAAGGAAAATGTTTTTCATTTAATTTATATCAAAAAGTGATTTTTATTGTAAAAAATCCGAATTACAGGGAAATATATTTGGACTCAGACGTCCACTTCAATGTTCTTAAATCAATCCGATTTGAATAAAGAAAAATATTTTTTGGGAATATACATAGGTGGCATCCTATGAAAGAAAAGTCGTCTTACCTCATATACGTATTCGATGACGAATCGTTTTTTGGTTAAAGAAAAATAAATAAGTTCGTTGTATGAGACCCCATTGTCTTTTAAAAGCAAT
Source organism: Notodromas monacha (assembly GCA_905338405.1). Taxonomy (NCBI): domain Eukaryota; kingdom Metazoa; phylum Arthropoda; class Ostracoda; order Podocopida; family Cyprididae; genus Notodromas; species Notodromas monacha. Next base: position 16,114 of record CAJPEX010003753.1, read on the forward strand.
GCAGTGAGGCCTCGAGATGCGGACGTAATTAGTGCTTGGACCTTTTCCTTATGTTGGATCACGTTTTCCCATAAGCTTCAATTAGAACATATTTAATTGATTCTTATGTTCATCAAAAATTGGGAATTAAGTCCCCTTAGAATTAAATAAAATTTTGAACTCAACTTCAAGATAAAAAAAATGTATTGAAAAAAACCCCACCGAATCTGATCTTTTGGCATCAAAAGGAGCTCAAAAAGCAAAGAACAATTCTAGCCATACTGTGCTCAGATGATGGTGGAAAAAAACTTTGAAAAAAGAAGCACAGAATTTGCCTATTTTATTTGATTATGAATTGGAATAACTTTTCACAAAATTTACTTTCAATTTTTGTGTGAATATAAATTAATGGCTCAACCTGTTCAAGAGATATCAAAATCCTAACAATTTTGATTCATCAAGAAATTTTGGAAAAGTGTCCATGGCTCAATAAAGACATCATCCGTTTATCGAGGCAGATTTTTATTGTTGCAAGTTTCAAATGTCCCAGATTAGAATTGTCCGTATGCCGGGGCCCTCACTGTAATTCTTAACCTCGTGAATTCAAGAGATGATTTTTTTTTTAACTTCAAGATAAATTCCGGAGATGTTTTTTTTTTCAACTTCAAGATAAATTCCGGAGATGATTTTTTTTTTCAGCTTCACGATAAATTCCGGAGATTTTTTTTTTTTTCAACTTCAAGATAAATTCCGAAGATGATTTTTTTTTCCAATTTACCTTCATCGGACCAACACACGGCCGAGCGTCCGTTAACCGGGGGAGGCAGAATAAGAGCAACTGGAATTTCGGCAACCGGGGATGACACGGCTCTCGTTTGTTGTTGTTGTTGTTGTTGAAACTTTGGCAACTTGTCAACAATCGGTGCTGGTGTTCCAAAGTACAAGTCGACAGCAGTTATCGGGTACGCACAAATGGGACAACACACGCCCGTGAACTCGGGCACGTAGTCGCATGTTGAAGTATGTGTCGTAGTTGCATTCGGCGCCATGTCGTCGTCGACTTCTTTCGTTTTTTTTTTCGGCGGTACTTTACAGTACTTTTCCTATACTGCGTCGACGTCGAAGCTCGCACTAATTAAGCTTTTCGCTTATTCTATGTTTATTATTTTTTTCAAATTGTTCTTGGTATTTTTTCGTGTTGAAGCGGAACACACTTTATTCGCGTCACTTGAAAGACAGGGACTCGCTCTTTTTTGCACAAAACCTCCGATGAGTTTCTCGGGGGGAATAAGCAATGAGGATTTTCCCTGAGACATAAATGGAAAGAAATTCGCGACGATGTATTTTTTTTCATTGATTCTGGTGATTGACAGCTGATATGTTATCTCGAAACCCGCAGGTGTCGCGACACAAGGCTTGGATTTGGATTCAGTTTGATCCGGATTCAGTGACGACTGCGTTGATCAATCCAAATTTCTTTCTTCACTTTTGACAGGATGCATTTCATGTCTTTGCTCGGAAACTGTTGTTGAATCATTTTTGCATATACAAGTTGAATTGCAAATTGAATCAGCAGGATTTCGGTTGTCAACAATGCGAGTCAAGGGCTGGGTTCGATCTCGAGAGAGAATCATTTTCGAAACTCCACAATGTCATGCTAATCATTGAATCGATTTTGTTTGGGTCAAAAAAGAACATTTACAGTATAAGTAAATACTACTGTACTAAGATAGTTTTCGAAACAATCAATCTTGCGCGATTTTCTTTTATTTTAATGATTCTGCAGATAATTGGCAGAATCAATGTTATTTCTGCACCCAGGACAGTCAAAATTTATTAAGTTGAAATTTTTTTTTCTCGAGTGGATGAAGTGCTCGGTTAAAGTCTTTAGCGATTTTTCACTTTTGAAAAAGTGAAATTGGATGAAAATTTTCGAGACTATTATTGTTGATACATGATTGTTTGAACACGAAAATATTCCACCGAAAACGAATTCTTTCAAATAGATTTCTGCGGATTACTTTTCTATTATTTTAAAGCATTGAAATGACGGAATACAAAATGAGATGTATTTGGAAAAGTCTCAATTTGCCAGGTTTCCACGATATTTTGATTATCTTGTTAATTTTATAATTATACTGTATAGACTGAACCATTTTATCATCTCTTTGTCTTGTTGTCTGAACCTGAAGGCTTCTGAACCTTATCTGGTTTCGGCGGAAAAATCTAATCAACCCATTCCTCACTTTTGACAGAAAGCATTTCACTAGGCTGACTATTCCTAGAATTGGAACCTTGTAACTGTATACTCACTACATGATTCGAGATAAGAATACAACCAGGTGATTAATTATCACAAGATTGAAGTGTTGAGTTTGATCTTGAACTGTCGATTTTCTGGTCTTCCAAGTGTGATAACAATGTGATTGTTTCCCAATCAATTCACAATTGAAATGGTTCTTTCAGACAGTTTTGAGGTCTTTTCCACGATTTTTATTATCCTGATTAAAAATTAAAGAAATATTCAAAAATGCAAAGCGTGCAATAATTCATGTAAATTGAATTCATCTTGCATCTGAATCCAGATTGTGATTAATTAGTTTTTCCCCTGAAATTAATATCAGCCCTTTGTAATTAAAACAATGTGTGGTGCTAATTTTTTTCATTTCCAGCTTCAAAATTCATTGACTTTCCCTTAAATATAAAAATATTGGCTTTATTTTTTTACTTCAGTTTCTGTAAATGACAATACGAAGCAGGAATTTCAAAACCTTGTAAATATTGTAAAGAAATGTTCTATGTGTTCCTGTTAGGCACAAATTAATTGATTAATGTATTAGATACAATTTAAGACTATTGTACTGTATATTATTTTCGTATTTCGACGACTGAACAAGGTGCAATTTAACCAATCACAATTCATCAGAAAATGTACATTTACGGGCAGTTTTTCGTTGCATCGAACAAGCGAATTTTCAATTATAGAAAATAAGTTCTGATTTAAAAAAAAATAAATTTGAGGAAGAAAGAAAAAGGCGCGCAAGCCCAAAGAGTTGCATATATATTCCGAAAGTCGCGACGTTTCGAATCATTGTCGAGAAAACCATTTTTGATTCCTTCACCCGAACCATCTTTGTGTGAAAGAATATTTTCGATTTGGTATTCATTTCTTTCACGTCATCGAATGGCAAAGAAGGTTTGAGTTCCCAATTTGCCGGGTTGTCAACGAGTGCATAACAAGGTACAGGAGAAGATTCCCGCGAAAATCTTGGCTCGGATTCTTCTGGAAGTCGTCTAACGAATTCAATTGAAAATGCATTCTTATGTCTCTAATTAATTTTTCTGAACTAAAGAGTTTGTATTGCCATGGAGTGAAGGAAATCATGATAATGTATTTTATTACGGTATTCGTGGTTATACATCTGGAATTTTCGAGTAATTTCTTTTTAGTTTTCCTCCGAAGAAAAAAGAAACAAGATTTAAGATCACGTGGGTGTTTTCATAAAACGTAATCACTTCAGTTTTCAATCCAGCAAAAATTTCTTGAATTTCCATTCATTATAAGTTTACTTAATTTCCGCTTAATTATAATCAGGATATGAAAAAATTGAAAGTTTTTGTACATCCATTAAAAAAAAAAATGTTCGCCTCTCTCTTCAAAGTGTTTACGGTAGTTTTGATCTGAGTACAGGTCAATAAGCAAAAACTGACAAATTTTGCATCACAAAAATAATTTTCGTTCACCTTACCATCCCTCGAAAATAATGCGCGTACGTTTTGTAGAAATATTTCAAAAGAACTGCTGTGGTATGTCTCACTAAAGAGAAGTTCATGAGTTATTCAAGGCGCGCATAACTAGGACAATGTGTGCCCGAATCCTTTGAACCCTTAAAATTAAGCACTTGCCAAATTTCTGTCAGGGTTCATAATTTTTAAATACGCATACTCATCATACCAATGCAATCAAACTCGAAAATTAGACTTGAAAAAAAAATAGAAATGGTTGAGCTTTGATTGTTCCATCTTCAATGCGACACGCTCATATCGCTCGATAGATGTCACCTCTTGGAGGTTGCTCTACTTTTCCTCGGTATTACAGTACTTTAAAACCATTTCAGTCTTTTACGATTGTTTCAGGAAATCGAAACGTGTGTTCATTTTTTGTTGTTGAAAAAAGGTCGACCTTTGTTAAGTGTCTCCTTTTGTTTTAAATTCTAGTCCAGCCGGTTTTGAAATATTGAATAAGTTTTTTTTTCTCCCAGAGAATGACGTCGGCATGTTGGGTTCTCGTATTTGTTTTTATAATGTGTCTAAGGTTCACCCTCGTCTATATATGCTTTGGGACTTGAGGAAAAAGAAACTACTTGGGCTTCAATTTTTCTTCGTGTGTCCTTTTCTCGGTGTTGATGATGTGGCCACAGACGTGACGTAGACTCTTTTTCTGGCGCCCTTTGCATTTCTTTGCGGATTTTATGCCAAATCGCATTCGTCGAAAATATACAAAGAATTGCTCTCGTCGATTGTAATTCTTGGCAGCCTCAAGTTATTCTTTGGGACTTCCTGATTGAACTTGAGTGACACTGCATGTTTCATTTGTACAAAAAGGAAAACTTTTTTTTTTCATCCGAGGTCAAGTGGGGATCAATCTTTTTCTTTCAGTTCGAGATGGAAGTTGAGAAAAATTTATTTTCTGTTGTACCTAGAATAGAGGGGATATTTCATAAGTTTTATCAGTTTTGTCATTTATTCCGTGAAAGTTTCGTTGGATATAGGTGAATATTGATGCAGTTTTTTGCCCAGCAAATCTCGTCAAAATACTGTAAATATATTTTTCATTTAAAAACAGCTGCTTGCAGTTATTCGCCTGCGGGTGTTTCTTCGAGAAAATGTCTAGAATTTTGCATGCTGGAATAGCGGGTGCATTTGACACGATGAAGCAAGCGCGGAGTTATTTTTGCGCGAACGTTAACTGATGTTTGCAGATGACAGAAATCCTACGTCATATGGTCTCTATCGTCAAAATGCTATTCATTCAACATCCCTAACTTGTATAGTTGCCTAAATTCGTGATATTTTTTGCGCTCTTAAAAGAGTTTTCGGAACTTCGGAATCGCCCTAGTTATTTTCAAGTAATTCATGTTGCGAAAAATAAAAATTGTTTGAAAACTGTAAAAATAAAATTGCACGCACCGAATTCACTACAAATGCTGTAAAAATACAGTGAGACCCCCACATGCGGACACCTCAACCTGCGGACAATTCAACATAGGGACACTTATTTTCCCATAAAAAATTGATAAAAAGGCCTGACACGAGGATGCTGACTCAACATAGGGACATTTTGTGATAAAATTGCAAATACATTTCAGGCCAAATAACAAGAAACAGATATTTTCAACCCTAAAATTTATGTAGGAAACGTTTGTGGGCATTTCTCTCACCAATTTACCATCCATTCAGCTAATTGAAAAAATCCCCTATAGCACAGAGTGACTTCCTTCTAGCTCTCTTTGTGTTTGGATGTTATTATTCCAGATGCCAACTTTTAAACTTACTGTACAGAAGTACACTATTCAATGNCAGTATTCAATTCCGCAAATGTCCATATTGTGTTGAAATATATTGATTGAATCATTAAATTGGGAGGCAATTTTATTTCCATGGAATTATGGTGAGTATTTTGTGCATAAAACACCAATTAAAAATTAGGTACTTCAAGTCTTAGGGAAATTGTGACTTGACTTGGGGACATTTCAACTTAGGGACACTCTTGATGCACCAATTACGTCCGCATCCCGGGATCTCACTGTACAACAAACAAAAACAAAAAAGAATACTTGATGGATTCAAAGCAACATTTGCCCCATTTCTCCTCCTAAAGCTTGATAGACACCTTCGGTCATCACTTCCGTTTCAAAAATAGTAACAGCCTGTATATCCTTGTGATAAGTATTCCATCGCACGATTGAGTGGTCTTCCACATTAGAGACTAATTGGATTGCTTTTATCAGAAAAGTAAATGATCAATCCGTGGATGAGTAAAGTACAGTATCTTGATACGCTGTCCAGGGACATCCTCTCTTTTGTCAGTGCACTTCTCGTTTATGAGTGGAAGTGGTATTATTGACATGCTTGATTTTCGAAGTGCTTGATAATATCCAGGGTAATAATGGGACAAATTAGTTTTATAACGAGGAACGGTTTTCTCCAGTAAAGCGTCGGGATTTCTCATAACGATAATCCGAAGCTGGGAAAATTTTTATTCCATAATGAGAAAATAAATGCATTGCGTTTGGATTTCGAATCTCGACTGAAAAGCCGTGAGTATTTTTTTTCATTTTCACAAAGAATGAACCTGATTTATTTTTAAATTTTCCTTTTTTTTTAAACTATAATGCTCTGAATTGAAATTCATGTTGCTGGAATTCATGTTTCTGACTTATTCCCGTGAATAACATGATATTCATGTTATTCATGTTACTGGATCAAATTGATTCAATGGAACAATTTGATTCCAAAAGAAAAAAATATACATTTCGTTTGGCTTTCATATATCTCAACTGAAAAGCCGCGAGCATTTTTTTCTTCACTTTCTCGGAAGAATGGACCTGATTCAATTCCAATTTTTCGCTTTTTTTTAAAGCATCATGGTCTACTTTGAAATCCATGCTATCAGCACGGGAACAATTTGATTTAAAAAGAAAAACAATCATTTAGTTTGGCTTTCATATCTCAACTGAAAAGCCGCGAGTATTTTTTTTCACTTTCTCGGAAGAATATAGACCTGATTCAGTTCCAATTTTTCTCTTTTTTTTTTAACTATCATGGTCTAACTTGAAATTTATGTCATCAGCACTGGAGCAATTTTATTCCAGACGAAAAAATAATAATTTGGTTTATTGACTTTCATATCTCAACTGAAAAACCGCGAGTATTTTTTTCATTTTCACGGAAGAGTGAACCTGATTCGCCAGTTCCAATTTTTCTTTAAAAAAAACCATCATGGTCTAACTTGAAATTCATGTTATCATCACTGAAAAATACGAACTCTTTCTTGTCGAATACCATTCTTATTGAATCTGATTTGACTGATCCAGAATCATTAAATGAAGCTGAGATGTACATTTCCAATCCTGGCATAATTATGAACAATATAATATACCCATTGAAGATCAGTAAAGGTGAAAATTTAAAATGTGCACCATCAACACAGGGAAATATGAACTGTTCTAATTCTTCCGAGCAGCATTTTTATTCAAACCGACGCAAGCCAACTGCGAGCGATGTTCAGTAAATGAAGCCCGAATATTCATTTTCTATTGATATTAAATTTTGAAAAAAATTGTGAAAAATCAATAAAGGGGAAAGCATAAATTATTATTACAGTATTAGCAGAACGAATTCAAAATTTTTCTTCTGAACAAACAATTTATTGAAACGATACCACCAGAAAATGATTATCCGTAAATGAAGCCTAAATTTGCATTAAAAAAAAACACAAGATCCCATAACAAATCAATAAAGGCGAAAATAAAATTCTACAGCAAGTCAAGTTAACCTATAGGTGTAACATAGGAGTTAATTTCTACAGAAAAAAGGTCGAGATTTATCTTTCTTTATTGATTTAATATCTGGGTGGTCGTTGGGCCATAAATTCAATCAAAATACAAAAAAATTTTGACGAACTACTGCGGGAAAACCTCAAGGTTTTCTCGTGACTTGTTCCCATAGATGGCATTGACAAGTTTTAATCAGCAATTAAAGCCTACGAGATCAATTAACCAACGATGGAAGCATAACCTACCCGCGTTTTGGTCATACAACGAACCTGAGATTATTAAAAGCATTTATAGGACTGGTCTCAGTTTGTTNTTGACAAGTTTTAATCAGCAATTAAAGCCTACGAGATCAATTAACCAACGATGGAAGCATAACCTACCCGCGTTTTGGTCATACAACGAACCTGAGATTATTAAAAGCATTTATAGGACTGGTCTCATTTTGTTTCTCTCACAAAGAAGAAAATAAGCGGGTTAATCAGTGCTCGTTCAAATAATTGAAAAACAACCCTGATTATTTTCTATTTTCCTTCCGTGAGAGCATACACCTCTAAATAACTAAAAAAACAACCTTACGCTCATTTTCGTTACGTAAGAAAATTAATAATAATTGAAAGCATGGTGCCGGGCTTATTGTTTTCTGAAATCAACACGCAACTCTGAAAGTTTTTGTGTCCTTTCGTGAAAAGGTTCAACTATATATCGAATGAATAAAAGTTGAAAATTAAATTACGCGCGTTTGCGCAACAAATGCGCGATGATTGGAAGCATTAAAAAATGATCTTAATTTCTAATTATAGCAAAAAAAAAAAAAATTATCTTCAAGCTTCTGAAAATCGGTACACAACTCTGAATGCTTTCTGTTTCCTTCTGTGTGAGCCTTTTCTTTACAGCGATCCACAACAAAGTATAAATTAATTTACACGTTGTTATCGTTTTACGAGAAAAATTTACACTGATCAAAAAAAAAAGACTAGTATTTGCCTCTTGCAGCAACAACAACAAAAAAAACTTTTGAAAATCAAAAAGCAACTCTGAACGTTTCCTACTTCCTCCCGTGAAAAGCCTCAACTATATATATTGAACAATTTAAAATTTGAAAATTGAAAGAACACGCGTCATCCTCACAAGACAAAAGTGTGTGATGATCAGACGCATAAAGCTGGTCATATTTCGCGTGGCAGAATAACCTCGGTTTCATGCTCTAAAAAAAAAAAAATTAAGCAACTTCGAATGTTTTCTCTTCCCGTCTGTATGCAATTAAAATTTTGGAATCAAGTTGCACGCGTTTCCGTTGTACGATAAATTTATATCGATTAAAAACGCAAGAATGCTGGTCTTATTATTTCTTATGTAGCAAACAAACCGTGCCGCTTAATAATGCTTTTAAAAATTATCACACATTTCTAAGCGTGTTTTCTTTCCTTATATTCGTGAGAGCCTTATATACGATAGTATCCATATAGAATAACAAAAGCAAAATAAAATAAAAATTACAAGCGTTTTTCGTTACACGACGAACCTATATTATGATGATGATCAGAAGCAATAGCGTTGAGAGCTCGGGAGGCTTTTCTCTCCTGCTTATATCCTACTTTATATTTTTTTTCATTTATTTTCTTATTTTTCCATGTGAAAATTCCAGTTTATGTGTGCATGTGTGCTTGTGAGACTTCGGCTGCAACAGCACCAGCACCAGATGGTCGTTTGGGACCCTCGTGCGCTGTAGGAGCAGTGGCAGCAGTACGTCACCGGAGCTGCTAGTTTTGGCCACTACAGCGACTGCTGCAATGCACGGTGAGCAGCAGGAACGTGTCGTGGCTGTGAGCTGGACAACTCGGGAAAGCGTGTGTCTCAGATATATAGGACTTGGGCTCCACCGACCCTCGGGGTTAATGAAGAGAAAATTCCGGCGTCTGGCTCGGCCTTTTCGGACAACGGTGAAGACGAATATATATATAGTGGACGAGGATGGAGAAGATTATGATTATGATGACGCGGGGGGAAACTGTAGAAATGAAAATTATCCCGCGATTTGACCGAGCACGGGAATGCATGAATATATATATATATATTTTTCTAGAAATAATAAGGGCTGGGATTAACCATCGCCAATTAATAGTTCACGGAATACTCTTCATCTTGTTAGCTTTAGAACTGAAATACCTTCGGCTACACTCTTTCTTGTTCGAACTGAGTGTTTCTCCTATACAGTTTAGATGAAAGACTCAAACTTCAAGATGAGATTAAAATGACCACTAAGAAGTTGCTCAGAAGGAATTAACTTTCAGAACTTTGAGAAACAAACTAAATGATCTGCTTTATGAAATCTGAAAAATGCGCTAAATAATTGCAAAACACTCAAGCAGCCAGGACAAGTTTTGTCCTAGTTTGAGATGATATATTTCAAGTGAGAAAAAAAATGGACTGGTAGAATTGATGCACTTTTTGAAGGTTCCAAACACAAATTTTTCAATAATAGCTTCTGTGCACGGAAATCTGCTTGGGTATTTGCAACATAATCACAGGTGTTCAGAAATAAAAAAAAATTCAGAAATCAGGAAAAGATATTTTGAAGGGCAAGAAATCAGAGAAAAATGCTGATTCTATTCAAGAGTGTCCTTGATGCTGATCCTGGGAACCAAAATCAGGTTTGGTTTACAGACCTCAGAAAAGAACAAATTAATGCTAATTTTTTTTAAAGGATTAAGAGAAGATTCAATTCATTGGTGCTTTTTTTATTCAAAAGTAATTTATGTCTAAATTCCAGATGTTGACGAGGAGGAGAAACTAAAAAATGAAAATATTTTCTTGCGTCGGAATTTGAAATACTGTTAAGAAGGCGTATAAAATCCCTCCTC
>CAJPEX010003754.1:0-26508 GCA_905338405.1 Notodromas monacha
AAAAAATTGTACTGTACTGTATCTTGATTTTGGTTGAAATTGCATTCAATTAATCAAGTTTGAAAAAATATTCAGCATGCACATATATATGCAGTGGAAAATATCTTGAAGCATTTTTCCGGCACTTTCTCGGGACTTTAGGTTCTTGCTAGATGAATACGATAAGCGCACACTGGGGTTTTGCATTTTAAGTAACAGTGATGTGAATGGCTCCACAAAGCGAGGCAAACAGCTTTTTTGAGAATTTTTCTAAAACTTACGCGAAAATCTGCAAAATCGTATTACATTCTATTTGGGCCATCACTCTGTATGAATGAGGAATCTTTGCATTGAAGTTTACTGTACTGCGAAGTTCGAAATTTCTTTTTTATCTCAATGCAACTTTCCATCAATTTGCCCTGTATTTTGTGCCCTTTTTGGTTGCGTGAATCCTTTTTTTTTTATCAGAAAAAGTTTATTTCCCGTCCGCAGCATGGGGACAACTCAAATATTGATCCGCAGTGTCAGTTTCTTATGGTTTGACCAAATGGCCAGGAATATTTTCCACATTGAGAAAAAGCTATATAACGTGTATATAAAAGAATATTATAGACACTGTCCTCTTTATTTTCAGAATTATCTCTTGGATATTTCGGTGCAAATTTGTGTGCAAGAGAAGGTTTTGAGTATCCTTTTCTTAATTTTCAAATCATAGAATCAGCCTGGTGACTGTAAAGATTAATTTTTAGAAATTGCAGGTGATTCATGCTCAGTTTTATTATTATGAACACCAGCATTAGTTGTTGAAGGCAGATAAGAAATGCAATGACCAACATTGTGATCAAGGATCACAAAAGAACAGAAATAAAAATACAGTCAATCAGCCTTTTGAGGGCCAAGAAAACATATTCAAGGGGTTTCCTTGAATATATGTTACTAGTTTTTCAATCATTTTATGAACACTTTCAGCGGAGTTCAACAGATTTAAAAAATCTAAGAATAAACACAAACAATGCACAAAGCAAATTTCAACAACACAGGAAACACAGATTTGTGCACACAACTCATTTTAAAAGTAAATAAATTATTGCCCAAGAGTTCAGGACTGACTGACTTAAATTCAAATTATTTGGAGCTTATATAATTTTCTAAAAATTTCTTGGTCAGGTGACCTGACTAGGAAATTCCAGAACATCCTTGGACATCCTCTGGCCTCTGATTGGCCACAATTAGAAAAATTGAATAAATTGTTGCACTGCATCATCAGCTGATGCAGGAGGAAAACCTTTATCAGTTTCCTCTCTCATTTTCTCCACAACAAACATTCAATCTAAATTGGAAAGGAAGTGTGCGTCAAATTATGATGGAAATATGTCTTGGAATCCCCGCCCAAAAAGCAGCGTTTGAATATTGCAGCTAAGGCTTGCACAAATGACAGTAGCATGCAAAACTCTTATATAGACATTACATGTCTGATTCGGTATCCAGACAGAGGTTTTAACCCTCCTGTGAAAAAAATATTTTAGCAAAATGGTTATTTTAGCAAAATATTACAACTACAAGCAGTGAAATGAAAAAAAAACAAGCTCCAATAAGTCCAGAAAAGTCTCAATTTTTTCCTCTGCCAGAATAACAATTTTGCTCAAAAATGCACAGATTTTTTCCTGCATTCAAAGCAAAGGATTAGCATTGAAGATTTCTCAAAAAAGGAGAGTGGTGCATCCCAGATTTTACCAAATACTATGCCTATTAAAATTAGATGCATTTTGGTGATCTTTGGTCAAACCAAAATGCGCCTGTGAACAAGAACTGGGATGGAATGGAGCATGCCACAGTCTGAGGGTTCTTATAACCTTATTCTGGAAGAAAATTAATACTGAACCTGGTTCACATGATGTTGGGGACTGTGGCGCATGTTGGTAATAATATTATTTTAATGAACCACCCAGTTGCATCCCAATAACCAGTGCTTTGGTCCTAGACCTCAGCACCAAAACCCAGTCCCAAAGGGCTATTACAACATTATTGTGGATTGTCTTTGATTCTGGCAAAATCAGCCAACCAGAAACACACTCTCATGTACATGTATAACCACTTTGCTCCTCTTCCTTCTCCATCCCAAAAGTTGAAGCTCAGTATTCATCCCATTGCTAATTCTCAAGCTTTTTAGAGCTAAAAACCATCGTAATTCCTGAAAGACTTTGTGTGATTACCTTGCGTTTGTGATTATGTCCTTCAAAATTCACTGAGTCACTAATTTCTGTTTTGGGACATTATTAAATACGCAATTGTTTTTGGAAGCCTCTATGTATAAAGAGGTTGCCAGCCCATGCCAGGCTGGTTGCAGTGTTTGATTCATTATTCTTACACATGGTCAAGAATAATTTGGCTCCTGAATAAGCCCTGAAGAATCTTTTTCTTTTCTTTCAATAACTAACAATAAATGGCATCAATAAAAAAGAGAGCTGGTCTTGCTGACAGTTACATATATTTTTCCTCCAGTAAAACGAGTCACCCAGGAGCGGATTTCCAGCTTGCTCAGCACTGCTAGCGTCGAACAACAGTGTGTCCCCGTATAGTCTTGCCATTTTTCTTTCGAATTTTTTTTCCCCTCTTGCAGTGCACATAAAGAACAGTAAACGCGGAAGACAAGACAAACGGTATTTCGTCTAGCAAAACAAGCTAATGAAATCCTGTCGCACCTGTGATTCCATTCCAACCAACCGAACTCAAAAAAAGGAAATCCAAATAAATCTTGTTTCATCCGTCGGAAACGACCAACATGACGTTTTCCGTCGAATGTTTTGATCAAAATCTGTTCGCAGGGGATGAATGTTTTTTTTCTTTAAATAGGTCCAAAAAATTCATCACCGTGGATGAGAAATCGAATCGTGACGAGAATGAAGAAAAAAACAAACCCGGAAAAGCCTTTAGAGATTTTTAGCGCCAAAAAAAAGAAGACTAGAAAAAAACCGTATGCCCATCATGGAAAATCCTTTTTTTTTGCGATGTGATCAATTGCTATCGTATAAAAAACCGCTTCAACCCGAGTGTGTTTTCTTCCGGCAAATGAAGCCTAATTTTTTGCGAACTACGGAAAAAGAAATTCTCCTCGCTTCACAACGACGTGAAAAATTTCTAGGTTAACGTCACCGTCATAATAACGTTCTAATATTCTTTCCCTTTTCTTTTTTTCTGTTACCTGCATCACGTTGCATCGAGACAATAACAATTCCACCACCTTGTGAACATCTAAAACACTTTCTCCGCTTTTGGTCATCGCGTAGAAAAAGGGGAACGAGTCTCTCTCATCAACTGAACAGCGAACTTCCTTTTCAAACCGTGAGGCCTACCTTTCGAATCTTCTCACCTTGTGGCAGTGCGCTTCTTCAGGCACATTTTCCGAGATCGGAATGTATACAAACAAGACAACGAAAAAAGAAACGCTTCAACAACGTCATTCACGCAGAAAGGAAACAAGATAAACGCCTTCATCGAGCTGAAAGTCAACGCGCGAAATGTGCTTGAAGAGTCACAAAAAAAAGAAAAACGATGAGGTTCCTCTTTTCTGTTCTGTTTTTCGCCCCCCATTTGCAATATATTGAGTTTCTGGAAAAGAAAAAAAAAGGTCTTTCTTTCTCTCACGCGTTCTTTCAGACTTTTCTCCTCCTCTTGAATTAAACCGTCAGTCTTCGTTATGTTTCCAAGCAATACCCCGGAACTTTCGTTCAAAGATATGTATTAATACTCAGTATTGCTCTTCATCCCCCCCCCCCCCCCAACGTGTGCGTAATTCTGTGGAAACGGATAACTTCGATCAATGCCCCCCTGATGAGAATAATAATTTCAGTAGCAAAAAAATGACACGTGGATCACCGATCGACTGCACACACGACACGAGTACCACAGATCAAGTATTTGACATTGCAATCGGGACTAGAACAAACTTTTGAGGAAATTCCCCGGGTTCGGGACTTGCTGAAGAAGCGATTCACCCTGCGGACGAGAAAAAAAATACAATTATTTTGAGTCACATTTGTTGAAAATAATTAGATCAACCAATCAAAAAGCCGTTCTTACCGCAGAGTGAGCTCCGGATTTCGCCTTCTTCAACGCACTGCAAATTAAAGAAGAAATTTCGAAACATTTTGAACAAATGACCCATATATGCTTCATAGTGTCAATAAAAATATAATACAGTAACTCAAAATAAGAAAAAAAAACAGAAACATTACAGCAGCAAGGGAAAGTCATGGAGAATAATAAGGATCAACGGGAAGACGAATGTCCGAATGAATAAGTTAATTTTCGAAAGGTACAGTATTGACTCCTTACATTTTAGCAAATAAAGCTGAGTTTCTTTTCTCAACGCTCATTTTCTCAACGCTCCCGAAGTATGAAGTACCAACTTGATCCAAAATATCGAAACCGAGATTGAAAACTAGATTACTTCTGCTCAGATTACATTGGATTCCTAAATTCAAGTTCTGAATAATCATTTTAAAAATGATAACAGAGAAGTGAGCCATTACCGGAGTATTTGGCAAATTTACTTGTGTTTTAGATCAGTGATCCCTAACCTTTTTCAGCTGGCAGACCAGCAAATTTTTATAAAATTTTTCACGGACCGGCAAATTTCCAAAACATTTCCTGCAGACTTGCAGAGTTCAATAAAATCGTAGCAGACACAAAATTTTTGTTTTCAAGACTTACTTTATAGCATGTAATTAAAAAAATTCATCCTTATTGCAAAATTAAGTCATGAACCAAGGAATTAAGCAGCTTCAGTGGAATGTCTTCAGAAAATTAGACAGGTGGGCCTGAAGAAAGGTTTTTCAGAATGAAGAATCAATGTATTTCCTCAGGAGAAAATTTGTCTCTTTGTGTTATCAGGAGAAAATCCAATATGTATTTTTCATAACATCATTTTAATTGCCGTTGTCTTGCCAACATTGCGGATAAAGCTACTGTAATGTCCATCATTGCTACTTTTGATTAATTTATTATGCTGAAGGAAATGTCCAACAGACAAGCAAAAAACATTCACAAACCAGCATCAGTCTGTGGACAATGGGTTGGGGAACACTGTTTTAGATCATCTTAGCCCTTGGATGGCAACAGCCTTGTTTGCATCACAGGTCAAACTTGGACTTTTTCCCCTCGGGCCTACATAATATTTATGCACAAGGTTATGCAACCCTTGCCAGGTGGGGAAGGGCAAAGTTTGAGTTTATCCAGGGATAAAGAAATGCTGGGATGAGAGTCCTAAGTCAGACTTTTTCTGTATTGACCTCTAACCTAGGCTCCTGCTGGCTTTCAAGCTTGAAGTCAATCTTTGAATAGGGGAACAACACAAGTCCAGGGGAAGAAAGGGAGCCTTGAAGATTTCATTTTTTTCATTTCCAAGTGAAATTTGTTAGTGGGAAATTTTTAAAATGCCAGGATTTTTCCCGACTATGCCCTGCACACACTGTCATGGTTTTTTAAAATGCTATTCTTGAGTGCACCCAAAATCTGCACAAAAAAAGCCCGACTTTCCCGAAGAAGGGCTAGATGGCATTGCATTCTAGGCTTGCGCGACATAATCACACAATAAAAAAGATGAGGAAGAAAGAACATTCGCATTTCCTCGCAGTAATCTTACTTTCTCCTTTTCGTATCACGTCCTAGAATCTAGATAAATAAGACTAAAATGCGGGGGACGGCGATGTTTCTATTGCATGCAGTACAGTACACAGTATCTTACTCTTGGAGGCTGGAGATTTGTTTGTCCTTGGCAAACTTCTCTTCCTCCGCCATTGTCATGAGCCCGAGAAGCCGTTGGAGTTCTTCCTGCAAGCGTTTCGTTTCTGACTCCTTCTGCGCCATCACCTTGTTCATGTGGGACAACTGCTCGTTGGCTGCGCCTGCATCACCTGCACTGGCCATGGCAGCCTGCGCAGCTTGTGCAGCCTGATGGGGGAATCAGAGAAAGACATCATTCTCAATTGTTCAGTATAGCGTATTATATGCATGGAACCCAGCAAAAAATTTTATGATTTTATTGGGTGAAAATCCCATGATAAACTGCTATTTGTATTCATGGCATATATAATGGTCCCTAGCTCAGACCATGAATAATGGCTTACTGTAGAATATTTATTTGTATGGTAAAAATAATTAATGTGTATATTGACTTCTGTTGAAGAGGTTTTTTTTTCATGGGTATTCAACCCACCATTCTTAAACAAAGAAAGACAAATTTGTCTTTCATCAAACTTTTGATTCTTTCAGCCAATTTTTCTTATGCAATTCAAACTTCCAGCTTTGCGTAACATTCGAATTTATTTTCAACAGCAAAATAAATTTGAATATGAACTAACAGAATTATTTGAATTTGAATTAACAGTTGTTATGTACTATAAGTCTCCTATCCACAGCAGAAGTATTGAGGTCCCAAGGTGACCTAATCTTTATTGTTTTCCCCATTACATTTTCAACATTCTAGATAACACCTTTTTGGGCCTGTGGCTCAGCAAATTTCAAAGAACATTTGGACNCAAAATTAAGTCATGAACCAAGGAATTAAGCAGCTTCAGTGGAATGTCTTCAGAAAATTAGACAGGTGGGCCTGAAGAAAGGTTTTTCAGAATGAAGAATCAATGTATTTCCTCAGGAGAAAATTTGAATCTTTGTGTTATCAGGAGAAAATCCAATATTTATTTTTCATAACATAATTTTAATTGCCGTTGTCTTGCCAACATTGCGGATAAAGATACTGTAATGTCCATCATTGCTACTTTTGATTAATTTATTATGCTAAAGACAATGTCCCACAGACAAGCACAAACCAACCACAAACCAGCATCAGTCTGTGGACAATGGGTTGGGGAACACTGTTTTAGATCATCGCTTAGCCCTTGGATGGCAACAGCCTTGTTTGCATCACAGGGCAAACTTGGACTTTTTCCCCTCGGGCCTACATAATATTTATGCACAAGGTTATGCAACCCCTGCCAGGTGGTGAAGGGCAAAGTTGGAGTTTATCCAGGGATAAAGAAATGCTGGGATGAGAGTCCTAAGTCAGACTTTTTCTGTATTGACCTCTAACCTAGGCTCCTGCTGGCTTTCAAGCTTGAAGTTAATTTTTGAATAGGGGAACAACACAAGTCCAGGAGAAGAAAGGGAGCCTTGAAGATTTCATTTTTTTCATTTCCAAGTGAAATTTTTTAGTGGGAAATTTTTAAAATGCCAGGATTTTTCCCGACTATGCCCTGCACACACTGTCATGGTTTTTTAAAATGCTATTCTTGAGTGCACCCAAAATCTGCACAAAAAAAGCCCGACTTTCCCGGAGAAGGGCTAGATGGCATTGCATTCTAGGCTTGCGCGACATAATCACACAATAAAAAAGATGAGGAAGAAAGAACATTCGCATTTCCTCGCAGTAATCTTACTTTCTCCTTTCCGTATCACGTTCTAGAATCTAGATAAATAAGACTAAAATGCGGGGGACGGCGATGTTTCTATTGCATGCAGTACAGTACACAGTATCTTACTCTTGGAGGCTGGAGATTTGTTTGTCCTTGGCAAACTTTTCTTCCTCACTAGAATCTAGATAAATAAGACTAAAATGCGGGGGACGGCGATGTTTCTATTGCATGCAGTACAGTACACAGTATCTTACTCTTGGAGGCTGGAGATTTGTTTGTCCTTGGCAAACTTCTCTTCCTCCGCCATTGTCATGAGCCCGAGAAGCCGTTGGAGTTCTTCCTGCAAGCGTTTCGTTTCTGACTCCTTCTGCGCCATCACCTTGTTCATGTGGGACAACTGCTCGTTGGCTGCGCCTGCATCACCTGCACTGGCCATGGCAGCCTGCGCAGCTTGTGCAGCCTGATGGGGGAATCAGAGAAAGACATCATTCTCAATTGTTCAGTATAGCGTATTATATGCATGGAACCCAGCAAAAAATTTTATGATTTTATTGGGTGAAAATCCCATGATAAACTGCTATTTGTATTCATGGCATATATAATGGTCCCTAGCTCAGACCATGAATAATGGCTTACTGTAGAATATTTATTTGTATGGTAAAAATAATTAATGTGTATATTGACTTCTGTTGAAGAGGTTTTTTTTTCATGGGTATAGTTGGGTGGTAAGAATTTGTTTCTTTCTGTTTAAACAGAAAGTAGTTTGAAAACTAAGAAAGTCGGTTAAAAAGAATACGTTAAGTTTGAAGGTCGAAACGCATTGTAAGCTTAAATAAAAGTTGTGCAAAATAAATTTGAATATGAACTAACAGAATTATTTGAATTTGAATTAACAGTTGTTATGTACTATAAGTCTCCTATCCACAGCAGAAGTATTGAGGTCCCAAGGTGACCTAATCTTTATTGTTTTCCCCATTACATTTTCAACATTCTAGATAACACCTTTTTGGGCCTGTGGCTCAGCAAATTTCAAAGAACATTTGGACCAGCGAATTTACAAATTTTCTGTGGACAGGCAAAGTTTTATAGAAATTGTTCAGACTCAAAGATAGTTGGCTTGAAAGACCTTATGGAAGATATTTGAAAACATTCTGCTCTTTTGCAAAAATTAAGTCATGATCCAATAATGAAGCAGCTTTATAGTGGAATGTCATGAAAAACATTAAAAACGTTGACTAGGAGAAAGTTTTCTCAGAATGTAACATTAAAACCAATTCAGTTCAGCAGGTAAAATTTTGTCTGCAGTATTATTGGGAGAAAAGGCCAACTTTTATTTTTCATCACATGATTTCAACTGCTATTGTCTCTCCAAAATTTCAGATAAAGATAACAGATTTCATTGCAACTTCTGATAAATTTATTATGCTGAAGAAAATTCCCTGTGGCCTGACAAAAAACTTCATGGGTCAGGGAACACTGCTGTAGATAATGGTTAAATCAACCAAACAATTAAATGCAGAATACGTGTAGGATGTCCAGTTTTATTTTGTGGAGTGTGTTCTCTTTTGTTTTTGTCATTGGTTTGTGCTTTGTTTCATGCTTTGTTTCATGCTTTGAAGTGATTGAATGTCTTTGAGGGGAGTTGGGTTGGGTGGGGAGGGGGTTTGGATGCGGGNTTATCATTTTTAAAATGATTATTCAGAACTTGAATTTAGGAATCCAATGTAATCTGAGCAGAAGTAATCTAGTTTTCAATCTCGGTTTCGATATTTTGGATCAAGTTGGTACTTCATACTTCGGGAGAAAGAAATAAAATCCAACAATGACTGCAGCATATGCGCGTATAATAAGAAAACGTTAATTAAATGAAGGGATATATGACTGCAATCTGTACTGTACTCTACTCTACTCGTATATTAATTAATATATATACACGCACGTGCTGCTGCTTTTCCAGCTCAGCCACCAGCGTGTGCAGCTGTGCCTCGAGTCGGTCCTTCTCCACTGCTTGTCTCTGGATCTCCGCCCTCGCGTGGTCCAGTTCCCGCAGCGTCTTGTGCAACTCCTCGTGGTGCACGGACGACGACGCGGCGTCCTTTTGCAACAGCTGCTGCATCTCCTTGTCGTACTGGGCAAACTGCTGCTGCATCTCGGCCAGTTCCACCTGCATGTTGCCGGCCAGCGTCTCGGCCTTGTCCGCCCGGGCCTTCTCCTGCATGGCCAGCTCCTGCATCTTGGCTGCTTGCATGTCGCCGCCCTGCAGGCACCGCTTCAGCTCCTCGGCCTCGTGGCGCAGCTGCTCGAACTGGGCGCGTTCCTGCTTGGCAGCCTGTGGTGGGGTGTGGGCAATATGAGTACCACGAGGATCGAGGCGAGAAATTTAAAATAAAATTAAACCAAGTATTCGAGACAACAACAACAACAACAAAGCAGCAAGTACTTTATGTGATTCCGAAGGACTTCAGTTCTAACTACTGGATTCATGTTACGGAAATTTTGAAGGACGCTATACGTACATCAGTCAAGTTCTCGGTTTTTTTATCAATATTCTCTGAAACGATTAATATATTGTAGAGCAGTGTTCTACAATCCGCTTAGCAGAATTTTTTTGCCGGTCCGCGGAAAAATCTCTAAATTTGTAGAAGGTAGTAATAAAGCCTATTATGCTTAATTATCCGAAATTCCTAAAGAAATTGCAGTTGAAATTAACTGAGAAAATACATAGATTAGCTTTTCTTCATATCACACTTTACCCTCCAGACATGTCTTCACTTTTCTGAAATATATTATTTTCAGTTTTAAATCTGAGAAGCCCTTCTTGAAGCTCAGCTCTGTTTTTTTTCTTCAAGACATTCCAATATTTAGCTGCTTATCAGTTTTTAGTTAATGTTTGCAATACAAGTTTTGCTTTAGGGACTTTGTGGCAGGTATTTGAAAAAAATGTCCTGGTCTTCAAAAATTGCATGGAACTTTGACAGTCCGCAGAAAATTTATGACAATTTTCCGGTTTGCAAAATTTTTTTTATATTTGCCGGTCCGCGAGCAAACATTGCTCATCTAGAGCAGTGTTCCCCCACCTATTGGGCCCACGGACCAGCAAATTTTTAAAGATTTTCTGCGGACTGGAAAAGTTTCATACATTCTTTGTGCAGGCTCAAAAAAGTTTTGTTTGAGACTTTATGGCAGGTATTAAAATAATTTTACTTTTTTGTACAAATCAATTTTAGCAATGAAGCACTGCTGAATGCTGATGGGTTGGAGAACACTGCTGTAGAGAAAGGACTTATAAAAGGAAGAAAACAACTGCGTATATTAGGAGAAACCAAAGGGTATTGACTGCTGTTTATACACATCATAAATATGTTGGAATGTAATGGAAATTAGCCGAAGTTTCATTCAGTGATTCAATTTCTTCGTCTTTCCTCTGGAAATTTGTTTTAAAAGAATAGGCACTGAAAAAACAACAGAGCAACTGCAAACATCATTTGGGGTGAATACAGTTTTGCAGAAGGCATTCTTATCTCAGAAATTTTGTAGAACTCTTGAACATTCGTCTGGTCTCAGATCAGCAAATTTCTCTGTTTATTTTTGCCGATTGAAACCCCAATTTAGCATGAAATTGTTCTTCGGATGTTCCACATTTTTTCCGAGAAAAACACGCGTACGATAATATTTACAGAAGAGAGGTTTAAAATAAATATAGTATCTATGCACATTAAATCTTTTATGGTTTAATGAATTTGTTTCTGCTGATTTCTTTGGGAAAATGAGTATAATGTTCAGTTGACCAACTCAAAATACAGAGATGAATCGCAGACGTTCAAGGTCGTATTAGCCAATTTTTTTTTAATATATTGCTCAAATTTCCAGTATTTTCCGCAACCTGCTCTATACAGCTTTTTAGAATTTGAGCAATATATGCTTCAGAAGTTATATTCAGACAAAACCTTGATGCGATTCAAAAAAATAATTATCCAGTTCATTTTTTTATTCGCGTGTGGAAATGTGAAGCTTCTTTGGGCAAAAACGCAGCTGCTCATAGTTTATTAATTTAATTTTTGGAATTTCTTCTGAATTATTAAAAATTTTATATTGTTTTTGGATAATTTGTTCAGAGGAAAGGAAAATTGCGCGAAGGAAATTATTGTGCTGTAATACAAAATTTGATTATTCTTACTCAAATGCATTCCCATTTTCAACAAAACTGGTCTTTTTATGCATAAAAATGGGGGGGAAACGCTGAGAAGGCAAATTTGAAATTTCTGTGGTGAAAAATTACACCAAGTGCAGGCCCAAACGTTCACCAGGTGAAAGGTTTTTTTTTTCTTCAGCATTTTTTCTTTGTGTTTGTTAGGCTATTTGTTTGTATAAGGCAATGCGCTTGTTATAGGCAAGGTACCACTGTATTAAAATATTATTTAATTGGTGCTAGAATGTGAATTTACTTCACCATGAACCACATTATAAAAGTGTTGCAAGCAATATCGCACCTGGGAAAGTGAAACCAAGTCCTTCTCCTTGGTCTTGAGGTCCGCAGTGAGGCGTTGGATCTCTTGGTCCCTCTGGTCAATCAGCTTCTTCAAGTTGGCCTTGAGCTCCTCCATCTCCTTGCCCTTGCTGCCCTGGTCCTGCTTCAGGTTCTCAGAGGCCTTTCTAGCCTGCTCCAGCTCTGATTCCGACTGCTGCAAGTCCTGCTGCAAGTTCAAAAGCATCTCCTGGGACTTTTTCAGCTGCCCCACAAGCTGGTCCCTTTCACTGGTCACCTTGGCGAGCTCAGGTTCCAGGCGTTTCACTTCTTCCGAGACGTCCTTGTTTTGTTTGTCCTGCCCCAAATAAAAAAAAAATAAAATAAAAAATTGAAAGTACTGCCGCCTTGCTGCCAATTCCAGGTAAATTTTCTAAAGAGTTTTTCGTTTAAAAAAGAAATACAGGTATCTAAATGTTGCAGAATTTGATGTACATGCAGTTGAATGTGCAAAATCGAACCTTGTTTTCAATGAAGTCCCGCATCTTGGCGTTCTCTTGCTTGACTCTCATGTACTCGTTGCGCAGTTCGGCGAGTTCCTTCTCCACATTCTCCATTTGCTGCTTCCGCTTGTCAAACTCAGCCTTCCATTTCTTATTGTGCTCATCCGCAGTCTCCTCCACGATCTTCTTATACTCTGACAAGCTGTCTTGCGCTGCCAGGGCTTCAGCAGCCAATCTGTCCCTCTCTGCCAACAGAGTCTTCATTTCCGTCTCGGCCAAACCGAGTCTGTCTCGCAGCGTCTTCAGCTCGTCGCTATACGACTGCATGCTTGTCAAAGACTTTTCCGCGTCTGCCAAGAACTGCTGGGACTTGGCGAGTCGCTCGTTGGCATCTGCCAACTGCTTGTCAGACACTGCCTTGGCCTTGACTGCAGCTGCGAGTTGCTCTCGGGTCTTGAGCAGAGATGCGTTGAGGTTCTCCAATTGGGCCTTGGTGTGTTTGGCGTCTTCGCCGGCCTTGACAGAGTGGTTGGACAATTGTTCAGTGGCGGTTGCGAGGTCCTTTTGAAGGCGCTCTTTGTCGAATTCCAGGGCTTCGAGCTGCTTCTGTGACCGGGTCAGGTCAGTCAGGAGTTTCTCGTTCTTGCCGCGGACTTTTTCCACTTCCAGCTTGGCGCGTTCGAGCTCCATCGCCTGTTGATTTCATTTTCAAAGCAGAGAAAAATTATTATTTAAATTTCGTGAAAGAATAAGGTCGCGCTGCGAATTTTGTTTTGTTTAAAAATTGGCGTATAAATAAGGTTCCGCCATTATTTGCGCATGTATAATTTTTACTTCTTCGGCTTTTTTCGATGATTTGAAAAAATGTGGAAATCCGTGGGTGAAAAAAGCACATGACAACTTATTTTGTACCTTATCCGTGTCAGTGGAAGTGAGCTTGTGGAACTGGTTCTGGGCGACATCCAGTTCCGCTCTGACCTTCTTGAGCTCTTCGCCAAGCTTCTCAGTACTTAGCCGGTACTTGGTAGCCTCCTGCTGACTGAAATCGTACTTGTCCCTCAGTCTATTAATCTCGGCCTGCATCTGCTGCAATTCCTGACTCGTTTTCTCCGACTCCGCCATCTGGCGACTCTTGCCGGTCTCAGCTCGATCCAGATCATTCTTGAGCCTTTCCAACTCCTGTTCCAAATTGATCTTGGCCAACATGTGTCTCTCCGACTCGGATCGGTATTTGTCGCACTGCTCCTTGTGCACTTGCACCTCGGTTCGAATCCGTTCTGCTTCTTCTTTGGTCCTTTCCTCGCTGTCCTGGAATTTCCCGACGCGAGACTGAACGTTGTCCACTTCGGCTTGCAACATTTCATTCTCGCTCATGAACTTGTCGCGCTCCATTTGAGCCCGTCTGAGCTCGATTTGCAACCGATCGCACTTTTCGTACACCTTCTCAATCTGGCCCTGAAGCTTGTCCATTTCTTCTTGGTGTTTGCCTCCAGAGGCCTGCGACTTGTCCAACTGGGTTTGAAGTCGGTTCGCGTCGAACGTGAGCTTTTCCACTTGGCTCTCGAGTTTCTCCTTCTCTGCGAGTCCGCGACGAATGTCGTTCTGCGCCTTGTCGTACTTTTCGCGCATGAGCTCGAGTTCGAGTTTGATGTCGTCGACTTCCTTTTTGCTTCGGTCGTCGTAGTCTCGTTGGCGTTCCAGCTGGGTCATGGCCTTGGTGTAGAGGTCCTCGACGGATTGGAGTTCTTCTCGCACTTTGCGCAGTTCTTCCTTGAGTTTCGCGCTGGCGGCTTGTTCTTTTTCGAGGGCGACTTGGGCAGTGTCGCCTTCGCGCTGAGCCGAGTCCAGGCGGTTCTGCAATCGGTACACCTCTCCTTGCACCCTTGAAAAAATAAAGGATCCATGAATAACGTGTGAATTCACCCTATTTATTCGAGTAAACTATCCCAAGCGTGCCTTTTTTCCAAAATTGAGAGGGGAAAAAGGGGTGCGAGGTCATAGTGCGTCGGGTATGAATTTAAAAGACAAGTTTATAACTAGTTAAAGTTTGCATAATATTCTCATGAAAAGTAACGCATTATACTCGAGTGAAGTCGATAGCCAAAACTTGAGTGATACTGTACTTCATTATGTTTCATTCTTGAACTGCAGCGAGAACAAATAAAACAGTCGTAACATACCTATCACACTTTTCTAGGACACGTTCGTATTCTTCGTTGGTCGAGTCTCGGTCGTCGGTGAGCTTGACTACCTGGATCTGCAACTTCTCTGCTTTCTCTTTCCAGATAGTGAGGTCAGCCTGGAGAGCGTCTCTTTCGGCGGACGCCTTCTGGAGACCCATGCGAGTCTTCTCCATCTTCTCGCGGAGCAATTCCAGCTCCGTGGCGCCACTTTCCTTGTCACGCTGGGTCTTCACCAAATGGGTTTGCAGAGAGTCCAGTTTCCCAGTGAGTTTGTCCACTTCGGATT
The DNA here is from genome assembly GCA_905338405.1 of Notodromas monacha. Classification (NCBI taxonomy): domain Eukaryota; kingdom Metazoa; phylum Arthropoda; class Ostracoda; order Podocopida; family Cyprididae; genus Notodromas; species Notodromas monacha. The sequence goes on from CAJPEX010003754.1 coordinate 14,829, forward strand.
CCAGGCTCTCTTTCGAGCTTTCGAATCGAGCCAAGTCGCTCTGGAAAAAAAAGAGAAACAAATGATTTCTTATTTGATCATCTTATTTTTTTCGTTTTTAATTTTTTTCAAACGACATTCGAATGCCAGTATATAAGTTACTATATACGCAAGGGCTGCCAATATTAAAAAAATCCGATTGAAGAATTATATTTTTGAGAGACATTGACAACTTTAGTTTCTAAAATTGTAAAATAACTTCGATTGAAATACAAACATCTTTCGAATGAAGATATATTTATACTGAAGAAACAATTTCTGAGAAGTACTACAGGTTCTCAAATTCGGTCTGCCTTTGGTGAAAATTTAAAACAACATTCACTTTCACAGCAGTTTTTTAACATGACATGACATAGAACTAAAACCAACTTTAACGTAAGTTAATTAGTTCAAACTTTTTTATAAGTCGTACGTGTATATATACGTCACCTTTTATAGAACTTCGTAAAAAGGCCGTGAACGAGAGACAGAGTGAAAGTAAAATGATTTGTCATTCCAAAACCATCTCTTTCACAAATATTTTCAGAATTTTTTTCCTCTGCCAAAAATGGACGGATTTTCAGAAGACTGATTAGGCAACAGAGTAAGATTTTGGAACAAATTCATTTCAATTTTAGGTGATATATATAGCCATCAATTTCTTCCGTTCATCTTGCCAACAATTTCTGGTCAAAACCTCGACCCTTTTTTAATAAATAAAAAAACTTCCACGCCTATATCCAGATGGAGTGAATTATAAGGACGTCCTCAAACAGAAAAAAAGAATTCGAATGTTTTCAAAATCCCCTTCATCCTCAAAGTCCAAACTGTCTTCTTCAAAATTTCACAAGAAATTTGCCTTCAGCAGTTTCAAATAATATGACTCACCTGCATCTTTTCCAGACGTTCACGCATGCGTTCGATTTCGTTGAGTGCGCTGTCGCGTTCCTTTTGCAATCGCACGATTTGTCCCTGAGCTTTGTCAACTTGCGTTTGCAGGGCTATGAAATATACTTTAACGTTTAAATAGGGATTCCACCGCGAATTCCCGGCCCCTGTCCCGGGCTGATTCTGTGTTTTTCTTGACAATCTATTATCTACTAATTTCTTTCTTTACAGCCTAGCTTTTTTTCTTGTTGCAGTGACTTCAGTCACCAACAAATATGACTCACCTGCATCTTTTCCAGACGTTCACGCATGCGTTCGATTTCGTTGAGTGCGCTGTCGCGTTCCTTTTGCAATCGCACGATTTGTCCCTGAGCTTTGTCAACTTGCGTTTGCAGGGCTTCCATTTCATCTCCGACCTTTTCTCTGTCTGCTTGCGCCTGAAAATTTAGAATAAAATTGAAGATCAATGAGAACCAAACGCATTTTCTGAAAAAAAGAGTGCTTCTGAATGCAAAAATATTTATACTCGTATTTACTCCAGTATACCACGTACACATTTTTTTTTCAAAATTCAGGGGGGCGGAAGGGGGTACACGTCATAATCGGGGATATACAACTTTCAAAGAAGTTTAGGTAACCATCACACTTGAATTTATTGGGAGATTTTTGACCCGAAGTTTTTTTTTAACAAAAATATCAAAAATTGATTGAATTCGTGTTTTTTTTTTAATTCGGGTGTCTTTTAATTTTTAAATGTTCTAGTTTTCCTGTGATTAAAAGTGGTGTGTGTGCCTTATACTCGGGAATGAAATTTCATCTGAATTTCAGGATAAAAAATTACACTATTAGTGTCTTACTTGAGGGCGCGTGTAATATGTTTCAATACAAACGCGGTAAATACAGTGTACTGTATAAGGAATACATTTCTTGAAACCTCTATATATTGCCGCAAAAATCAAGAAAAAAAGTTCCTCCGCCGCGTCCATCGTGGGTTTGAAAATCGCAAAACTCGGAGGAAAAATAAATTTCCCATTCAACTTTACTTACAGCTGAAATTTAAAAAATAATGATTAATATTGCTCACTCTTCTGAGTTCTGCAGCCTGTCGCTCCAGTCGCTCCTGCAACTGCTCCACCTCAGCCTCGGCCTGGTCCAGCAGTTGCTGGGTCTTGTCCTGCTGCATCTGGGTCTTGCCCAAAGTGGCCTCGGCTCGCTCAAACTCCTCGTTCAACTTGGCCAGTTCCGCCATGGCCCGGTCTTTGTCGGCAATGGCCTTGGACACCACGACCTGGCTCCGGTCATACTCCTCTTGCAGGTTGTCCTTCTCCGACTGCGCATTCTCCAGCCGCGCTTTCAGTCGATATATTTCCCCTTTCAAAAATAAATATTTATTTCATTCGAAAATAGCGTTTGATTTCGAATATCAGACGTATACTTGGGCCCATAAATGCTGAGCTTTTCCGCTTTCCTAGATAATTGCAGTTAAGCCTCAATTTACGGACGATTGGACTTTAGCGAGGACACTTCCAACTAAAAAAAAACTTTTGGAAACGCTTTCATGACGAAAGATTCATTTCATGATGAAGTACGTTCAATATCGAATATTAGACAATGGAGCACCGAATTACAGATGATTGGAGTTAAAGACACTTCAAATTGAAGAATCTGCCCCGACATTCAGATTTTTTCAGAGAGATATGTACACTTTTTCAACAAATATTTAGAAAAATCGAACATTTTTACCATTCACAATTTTGATACATCTTGAAGAAGAAGGTCTGTCTATATTTAAAAAAAATTCAAAATGCATATCATACGATAAATTCAGTCCGATTGATAATCCAAAATGTGTTAAGTTCATGCTACACTTTTTCATTGTTTTTTTTTTTTCATTCAGGTGTGAAAATGTATATCGCAAGACTTGCCTTTGTTCTTTGCTTTTTGGGCTTTATTCATGCCAGAAGGGCGAATTCTGTATGATTTTCTTCTGCAGTTATTTTTATAAATCTTCAAGTCAAGAAAAATTATTCCCTTTTCGTGAGACTTTTCAAAAATTTCGAAATACAGGAGACCTAATTACTGCAAATTCACTTTAGCAGGCGCAACATTCTCCAAAATTATGAATATAAAATAGGATGCGCGTCATATGGGCAGCAGGTATAAAAATGTAAAGCAAAATTGTAATTTGGCGAGTCTCCTTCTTATTGATTCTGACCAGTAATTTTTAGCCGATTTCACAGAAAATTTTTGTATTGAACAAATGGAAAATTAGCATTCAATATCACTAAAATTAGATTCGAAATGTGAATTCTGATGCATTTTTATTCCCAATTTTTTTTTCTTTTTTTACCTTCAGCCTATAAAAATGGGGTGCGGGTCTTATTCGGGGATACACTTTTGACAAAATTTTAGGTTCAAAAATTCGGGTGTCTTATACTCGAGGGCACGTCGTACTGTAAATATACCCCATTCAGGTCTATTGCAAAAATGTATGCATCGGAAACGTGGACATTTCTGACGCAGGGACAATGTTCCAAGAACCATAAATTATTTTACATTCGTCTCTTGAGGTCATTTTGACCGCGGAGAGAAAAACAAAAACAAAAAAACCCTGATACAGTATGCTCCGAAATGAAATTGCTGGCTGACCTTGGGACTTCTCGACCTTCTCCTGGAGCTGACTGGAGTCTGCCTGCGATCGTTCCATGTCCATTTGGTTCATGCGGAGTTCGGCCTGCGCCCTTCGCAGGTCCTGCTGTGCCTTGTCGTACTTGTCCTGCAGCGTCGCCAACTGCTCCGAGTGCGTGAGGTAGCCCGAGTCTCGGCCGCCGCCGACGCCGACGCCGTAGTCCGAGTAGCCGCCGCCACCGCCGCCGCCTCGGTCCCGACTGTGGTCCCTGCTACGGTCCCTGGACGCCACCACGTCTCGGTCCCGGCCTCGGTCCATGCTGGAATCTCGCTCTCGGCGCGAGTACAGGGACGAGTACGAGCCGCCGTAGTTGCCGTAGTCCTGTTGCTGCTGCTGCTGCTGCTGCTTTTCATTTTTTTTTTTTGCGAAGAGAAACAATTTTTGGATTCATCGTCACGTGATTCTCTCATCGACGTGGCAACGATTTTTTTGCAATGCGGAGAAGGGTCCCCTTCCTGTCCTCGAGGAATAAAAAATAAGAGACGAGACGACATCGGAAATACGGAAAGCCCGTATTATTCCTCGTTTCAAATTACAGTACTTTCTGTCATGAAACAAGCTGATTCGTTTTTGTTTCTTTTAAAACTGAGTCCGTCGTTGTCGTCGAGAAAAGAGCCTGGTTCTCGCAGTTTAAAATTGCGTGGTTCTGCAGCTATTATTGCTGTTTTTCCCAAAAGAGCATAAAAAATTGAAGAAATTCATCGTCAAAAGATTTTTATCAAGCAGCAATTTTTGGTTGATATTTATCCTTTTGATTTTGTTTTAAACAAGAATAGGATCCTAGACCTCGTTGAATTGAAAATTCCAGTGTAAATCGAAAGTTTTTAACACCCCGTTGCGTGTTTTTTGTCTTCAGTCATTAAGTATCATCATAGATGAAGCATTTCGCCACCAACACATATAAGCATTCTTGAAAAAATAATTATTTTAACCATTTTACCTTCCTTAATCGAAAAAAGAGGCAATAAATTGAATATTAGAATTTAATTAGGATTCAATGAACTTGAATCTGCACTTTTTCGGGAGGTCAATCCAATTCACAGCTGATTGGATCCAGTAATTTGGAAGTAATTTTTTTTTTCCTGAGGTTTGCTACACTGGTCTTTTGCCTGAAACAAATAACAGTAAATGTACAGTATATATGCGAATAAACTAACTGAAGAAGATTGTTGTTGACTGCGGAGTCGGTCGACCTCGCTGCGCAACTTCTCGTTCTCCATCTCGAGCTTGGTGACCCTGAATCTCGCCGATTCCCAATCGCTGGATGACTTGCCGACCTCGTTTTGGATCTTGTCCAGCTCGGCCCGGGCCTTGCCCAGGTCAGACTGAGAACTCTCCAATTTGGTCTCGAGCTTGGCCTTCTCCGCCAGGCTTCTTTCCAGCCGGACTTGGACCTGTATACAGAAGAACAAGGTGTTGGAAATTAGAACTACGAATAGGTTTCAGAAATACAAATTAGAAAGAAGGCGTATTGTTTAAGCTCCTGAAAGAAGCCTAATCCTTCAGGAATTCCAAGGGAACATAAGTTTAACCTCAAGTTTCCCTCAAGGTCTTCCAATATATCCTTGGGATTTCCCAGTCCTCAAGGACAAAATTTCACCAAGAGAAGGATTCTTAAATTGTCAAACATCATTGATTTTGATATCAGTCGCTGTTTGGAAGTCTCACACAAAAGATGTCAAAACTCTGGTTTATAAATTGATTGATTTGAACTCCTTCCTGTTTGACAAATATACCAACCTTACACTAGGATGTAAAGCACCCTGGCCGTAGCCTGGCTGATTGCTTCATTCTTTATTTTTAAAAAAAGATTCAACGACCTTTCAGTCTCAACACAAGGAAATTAACCCTTGGACGGCAGAGGGTTCTTTTCCAGAACAGGACAGAGTAGGATTATTTTTGCATCCTCCCGCATTTTCATAATTTCAAAGGTCAGAAAAACCCTTCCATGTGGGCTGAGGCAAAGTTGGGATAATTCCAAAAAAAAGCCGGTAGACTAACAGGGCATTTTTTTTAATTTTCCCACAAAATTTGTCTGTCCCCAGGGAAAAAAACATCAGGATTTTTCCCAACTTTGCCCTTAACCCCCTGTTGACATTTTTTTCTTTACCTCTCTGAGGTGCAACAAAATTGTGCAAAAAAAGTCCAACTTTGCCACCCAAGGGTTAAATAATCCTGGTTTCATAATTTAAATGAAATGATTATGATGATGATGATGCTCTAAGACAAAGAGGTTTAGGATTTTTCTGTCTCATGCAATTCCCAAGAGTGTTCTTGAATTTGTGATGCAGGCGTCACCTAAATCTCAAACTGGAACAAGGATGAATCATCCATCTGGACCAAAATATCTGCCATAATTTGAACCACCCAAAGAATGCACGTAATTTAAAATTTAGCAGACTTATTGATTTATTGAATTTTCCACACAAAAATTTCCAGTCCTTAATTTTGAAAATCTCGCTGAACACAACAAAGTTTTCTGAAGTCCCCGCAAATGTTACTGTACAGGCCTAGAAAAAGAATAAAATAAAACTTAATTTTCAATTACTCCATCACACGTACCTTCTCCAGTTCGCTGTTGGCCGACTGCAGCTTCATCTTGTACTCTGCAATTTCCCGCTCGTGCAAATCCCGCTCTTCGGCCTTGTCTCGCTCGGCTCTGTCGCGTTGTTCCCGCAACTGCGCAATTTGCTTCTCCTTGTCGCCAATAGCTTCTTCCAGAGTGCACAAAGTGCCCTCGGACGTGGTGTGCGATTGTTGCATGGCTGAGAGCCGAGCCCGGGCCAGGTCCACCTGGTTGTCCTTCTCCTTCAGCAGCTCTTCCAGGTTCTCAATCTGCATATATTTCAAAGCAGTAATAAATAACAACCATCTCAAAAAGGGAAGAGGTTGAAATTTCCTGGTATACCATTCCGTTTCTGCTTTGATATTGACAAGGAGTGAAATATAACGGTTTCGGAAAAGGGGGATAGGCTATATTTTTTGCGGATTTGGTATTTCAGAAGAAAGAACTGATTTTGTGCTAAATGTCAAAAGGGTTATTGAACGATATTTTACAGCGAATTTTCCGGTGTAATCTGCAGTAACTTTCTCAGGTTATATTCAACTTGTTTCGAAGGACCAAACATAAAGAAACAGATTCTAAGAATACTGCATATAATCCACTGTTTTGCAAAAAAAAATAGGGAAAATATGCTGAAAAGAGGTTTATGATGATCGATGGTTTTTTCATTTTTTTTATTCGGTATTTTGGAAGAAAAAATTGAAATCGTGCAGAAATATCGACGGGATTACTGCATCTTTCCAGATTTAGCAAATGATTTTGTGTCGGTAAACTCGATTAATTATCTTCCTCCTTCGATCAGCAGTTCTTCCAGGTTCTATATACTTGTGTGTTAATATGGAATGAAAGATACTTGAAAGTTTTTTCCTACGTAATTTTTTTTTTCAATTTGACAGCTGAATTCATATTCAACCATTCGATGAAAGTGGTTCCACGTGTTTCACCTTTCGTTGGAGGACATTGATTTTGCGGTCCTTGATTTCAATGTGGTCCCGCATCTCGTTCAATTCAGTAGTGATCCTGTTCTTCTCTTGAGTTGCCTGTAATGCGATTTGCGTTTTCTTCTCTATCACCTTGTTCTTCTCTTCAAGCCGGTCTCGAAGATCCTCGGCCTGAAATCAGTTGAAATCCTTCGGTAAATCTTTCTTATACGAGTAAAACTCAGTTCGAAATTATATCGTGGGTGTTCGGGAAAATGCGTTCGTCGGTCGGTTGTTCCGTATAAAGCTTCAATAACTACCGTGTTTCCTTGAAAAGGTGACATTCTACTTGAATAAATTTCGAAGCTACCGCATTTATAAACACAGTTGAAAATTCAGAGGATGATCGTGTAGCAGAAAAATTATGCTAAGAAAAGGTGGATTCCTTTTTTTTACGCTGGGGAAAATGAATAACATTCAAATCGCATTCATCGTTTTTCTGAGCTAAGCTTACAAATGAATCAAATTTTCTTGCCACTTATTTTAAAGAATGATTCCATGAAGCGATTTTTCCCACCCTTCATATATTACAAAGAAGCAAATTTTGAAAACTCTCTTCAGGAATCGCTTTAATATTTCTCTCAATTGACGACTTTTCTTCATTAAGAGCCCTATATAGACAATTTTTAAAACAGGATCACCTTTTATAAAACATAGTCCAGCAGAATCGCGTTACAGAAGTTTCGTTATAACGAAATAATGCTTTCAACGATTTTTTCCTAGTCCCTTACCTACAGCCAAAATGCTATTTTAATTTATTTTTAACGAATTTGTGTTCATAATAAAGCTCTTTCAAGGCCCCAAACGATTCATTCTAACGTGATTCTAGTGTATACGTTTTTTTTTTTTGTGAAATCACCAAGTTTAGTAAGACAGTTTTTTGCATCATCGGTTTCTCTGAATAACACTGGAAAAAAAATTCCAAGAGAAAAAACCGTATTTCCGAAAAGAGCTCGTGAGCTTTTTGCAGCCTACGTATAGGAATGTGAGGTTTTCCATTAACTCCGACTGGGTATAACAGCTACCGGAAGAGAAAAACTGCGTATATATAGTCATTCGTTGAAGTTTTTTTTTTTCCTTTTTCAATTTTCTTTACCTTCAACGTCGTGAAACCATACATGGTAAGGGACTACGAGAAGGAAGGCCTACTCTGGGAGAAACTCCTCGGGCTACACCACGACCTTCAGCACCAAGACCAGGAGGTTGCGGAACCTGAACCGTCACAGCGCCAGGATTTCCTGGTCTCGCTTCTGCACTTCCTGTCGCATTTCATCCATCTGATGGACAAAGACCACATCATAGATGGTAATGAGCAATGCGAACTTCTGTTTTTTTTATTGGACTTGGCAGACAGCGCCAGGATTTCCTGGTCTCGCTTCTGCACTTCCTGTCGCATTTCATCCATCTGATGGACAAAGACCACATCATAGATGGTAATGAGCAATGCGAACTTCTGTTTTTTTTTTCTGATGAGGGAATTCTGTTTCAATAGAAAACATCACCTGCTTCTGGTAAACCTGCTGCATGTGGGCCAATGCCTGACGCTCCTCCTCCTTGCCTGCCAAACAAAAAGTATTTTGCATGAATTCGTAAAATTTGAGGGGGGAGGGAAGAACCTGTTCATTTTATTTATTCACTTTCGATTATTTTTCTGCTGAATATACTGTACAGTACACAAATGTAAATAAAATTTTCATTTTTTAGTTATCGACATATCTTCGAACTCGGAAAAAGTGCGTTCTGTGTACCTATATGAGTTACAATATGAAGCTCAACTTCTTTTCCAATATGTTTTCCCGTTTGAGGACATATAATTTTGACTTTTTGATATTTTTAGAAGTTTCGAATTTGACTTTTGGATTGTCTTGGAACTGCCTCAAAAATGTTGTAGAAATCCGTTTTAAAAAATTCGTGCTCATGAAGAAATGGAACACAAGCGTTCCTTTATTCAAATATTTGAAAATCTTTCAAAATGAAAGTTTGAATGCTGTGTCCTAGTCCAAGTGCGTTGATATTAAGTCTGGAGCGAATGAAATCCCTGAATATTTCGAATCCATTGCATCCGTTACCTTTCCAAATTATACCAGCGATCTCCGTCTGCTTTTACGCGCTGTCATTTTGCTATGTAAAAATAAAAATTTCGATGAATGACCTCCAGATCCGTCGCTTTCATTGGACCTCAAAAATCAGAAGGGCAACCAAATATGTTGGTGTAGAAACGAAATAAAGGACAGTTAGTTCATCGTGATGCCAAAATGGAAGCTATGGTTGAATAAATTATTACAATTGTTTTTTGAAAAAAAGACATGTATTTGAATAAAGTATGCCTAAATGTGTTGCTACAAACCTTTAAATATTTAAAGACGAGATTTGTTTTCTTTTAATAAAGCTCGAGTCTGTTTAAATTTTTTAAAAGTTTACCTTATCAAATAAAGTTCCTGAATGACTAGGGAAACCTAACCTCTTCAAGTTCCTCAAAGAACTACGACAGTAGCGCTCGGACTTAACAAACGAAGACCGAGAGTATGGCCATCTCCATTTCCTGGATAGCAATAGCAATCGGGAAGAAAGGGTCAAGTTTCGTATCCCGCAAAAACACAAACATTTTTTTTTTCGTTTCATCTTGTTTTTTGAATTCATCACAGATTATTTTTATTTCCACGTTGAAGTCACTCATTGTTTCGAGCTTCACCTTGACGGTTTCCCGAAGGAGGGCGTTTTCGCGGGTCAGGTGCTCGTTTTCGGCAAAGAGTCTTTCCAGCTCAGCCTCCTTGAGGTGCGGTCAGACCAAGGACTCCCTGGACTCCGCCTAAAGGAGGAGGTCGACGGCGTGGTCCTACCGAACGAAGATTTCTATTTGTTCGTACGTAATTGCTACGTGCAGAGAAGAAGAAAATATTTATTTTTTATTGCCGGTCGTCATCAACACGAACACTGTCTGAAAATTAGTGAATTATACTTTTTCCTCTCGATTTTGAAGGGTGATTTTTGATCAGAGGGTTCGGAGCCTTTTAAGTAGGAATTTCTGCATAAAAGAAAAATGAAGATGATACTATGGGTATTATGCACACACAAAAAACAGGGATGTACGTGGTCCAGCACAGGACATTTCCAGCAAGATATGAAGAAGTCTTTGTTTTCCAAGATTATACAAAGAGAAAAATGCTCCGATTTTCTCTTCACTTCTCACCACCATCACCTCCTGAATTTTTGGGAATGTGTGCACCTTCTTTGAAGGCAGCATGAAGTTTCATAGTTAAATTACTGGTTTTGCGCCTGATTTATCTCTAAAAACGCCTCTGGAGAACAGCAGCTTAGTGGAAGAATAAGTTGCCTAACAACTATTTTTGTGGAGAGCTTTCATTCAAGTGGTTCTTATTGTGACCATGTCACTGCACTTGGAGATAAAACAAATGTACAGTATCATTCAAAATGGAAGTGAGCAGGCTTTCATTGGATTATTTTTCGTTGCTGCAGCTTAATTTACCACTGAGATATTGTAAGTTCAAAACTGGTTCACTTTTTTTGCCCAACCTGTATATCTGTTATTTTTATTATTACAAATTATATAAACGACTACCACACCGACCCGTGGTGGTCTTTGTCGTATATACTAAGGTAATGTCCTAATGGTCTTCTGGGATTCACACCTTAGTCGAGATTAATTGGGAAGACGCCACTACAGTTTGTTCCCATTGAAGGACTAAGTTGGAATTTTCTCAAGTGGGCCCAGGTTCAAATTTTGTTCAAGGCCATGACAGCCAAGTCATGTGGCCAAGGGCAAAGTTAGACTTTGCCAGGCAAAATTGTGTTGGTGAGATTTCCCCAAGTTTGACTTTTTCTGTGTTTTGAGGCCTCTAAATGGGAACCCTTCTTCTGGTACCCAAAATGAAAAGGTCAAGAAGCTGAAAATAATGTAACTAATCCCAAGATGGGATAAAAAAAATTTCAGCCTTAGAGATGGATTTTTTTTCATTTTTGGGCACAATTTTTCTGCGGTTCTTAAAAAATATGCCAGGACTTTTCCAAACTTTGAACTTTTTTTATTATTAAATTATTTGTTTTTTATTAAAGCTTCTCTAACAGGCAGCAAATTTTGCAGAAAAAGTCCAACTTTGCCACCCAAGGGCTAATGAAAATTTTAAACCCTTTGTAAAATGTTACAATAAATGATACCCAAGTGTGGCTGCCTCTCGAGTATACAGTGAGACCCACACATGCAGACAATTCAACCTATAGGGACACTTATATTCCCATAAAAAATTAATAAAAAAGGCCCAACATGAGGACACTGACTTGGTATAGGGACATTTTGTGATAAAACTGCAAAAAAGTTTCAGGCCAAATTACAAGAAACACAGATATTTCCAACTCTAAAATTGATGTAAGAAAAAATGTTCTTGGACATTTCTCTCACCAATTTACCATCCATTTAGCTAATTTAAAAAAATTACCTCCAGCATAAAGGGACTTCCTTCTCTTTTTTCACTTGAATGTTATTTTTCCAGAGAATGCCAACATTTCTATGTACTGTACAGAGGT